>VWPW01004259.1:629255-648838 GCA_013389825.1 Crypturellus undulatus
CCCCGCGCAGCGCACCCCCGCGCAGGGCGGCCCCCGCGCGCCCCCTAGTGCCGCCTGCGGGGGGTCCCGCGGCCCCTCCGGCGTGGGGCACCGAGGGGCACCGCTGGTGACCGCCCCCCAAGCGCTCCTTAGGCACAGTAGCCCCTACAGACTGGCGTCCCTGTGGGGTCACCAAAGACACCCCGGTTCTCAGCACTCCAAACGCGTGAGTGCTTCAGACTGCCTGTCGGTACCGCTGCCTGTCCGTCCTTCGTGAAGCAAAATGAAAGCAAAACGCCTTCCTCTGCACCCTCCTGGCCGGCGCACGGCGTGCCCGTGAGGTTGAAGCCTGCAGAGACACTCAGGCAGAGCTCTTCCACAGAGCTGTACATTTCTTGCAGTTTAACGTTGCTCCATGTGCTCATTAACAACATGTCATTAAGATGAGATATTTTTGTTTGGTGGCGGCTTTTTTACTTTCTTTCCCCTCCCCGCCCCCCAACATCTTAACCAGCTCAAATCTCACATCAATCAGCTGTTTACAAGTCATCAACCCTACTATGAACTGCAGACATGAAACCAAATCTTCAAATGCAAGTATCATCTCATTTTATGAAACAGAGAAGCTAACCCCAGGATGCCACGACCTCAGCTAGCAGTCTGAGATTTCCGATCCCTGCTTTGCTCTTTAGAGCTCTGTGGTTAACAGAGCTGTGCAGCCCACTGAGCATCACATCCTTCTGAAATGGAGCTCACCAGACGCTACTGAAGAGTGACTGAAAGACTGATATTATTTTATGAGCAAAAATAACAGAGATATACAAGAATAAAAAGTACAGAAAATATGACCTAACAGTGAAGGATTAAAGGCCTGTTTTGTTTTGTTTTTCTTGCCTTGAAAAGAAGATTAAGGGGACCTGAGGTAGAGTTCAAGTGGAGACTTAATGGTGATGGGTAGAGGGAGGTGATATTTTCTCCTTGCCATTTGCGTGTGTCCATCCCCAACACGCAGCTGCAGTGTCTGCCTGGTTGTCCAGCCCATCTGGGAAGTGAGGCATATATGTAACGTTTAAAAATAGCTGATGTGGCGAAGGTGGCTCTCAACACACATCTTGACATCAAAGCCACCTCAGGTTTGGCAAACCTGATCACAGCTGGAGGCCGTCTATCCTATCTATAGTAGTCGTGCTCTTACGGGCATAGTGTGTGTTTCACTTGTTAGGTTAATTTCCTTCTCTTCCTGACCCATGCATGAATAATCATGCATGTCTCTACCCTAGTCCCCTTAAGACTAGCGAGAAGTGGCATCAGTTGGGACTAATGCCCTGCCGTAGACACTCCAGCAGTCCCAGCTGCCCAATAGGCAGCCACCTCACCACCAGGATGCTCTCCTTGGAGCAGATCCTAGCGGCGGGGAGGGCCATGGCCAGAGGAAGGGCTTGAAAGGGTTACTCAAGGCTTAGTCCTATGCACTAGGCTCCACCCAGTCTGGTAAGGGGGGATGTTTGGCACATATTTTTGGGCTTAACTCACAGTATCTTAACATTACTCCTGGGATGAAATATACCCTCTTTTATGAGCACAGGAGTGGTAAAATAAGAACATTGGTGAAGCATGCAGAGGTCATCCTAATTCACGAAAATGAAACGGGTTCCCCCCAAGAATGATTTACAGTGTTTTGTTACCATAATTTGGAACTGCTATTATTTTCTATACTTAATCTTTTATGGGGCTTTTATGATTTTGTTAAGCTGGGAGTTCATTTGTAGGGAACACTCTCCTGCTCTCAACCTGGTCAAGGCTCTAATATGCAAAGTCAAGTTCCATTTTTTTTATTTTCTGCTTTGGCGTTCACTTCTCAATAAGATACTTGACCTTGAAGGAGAAGAGCCTCTCCTGTGATCCTAACCCAGAAGAAGGAGAGCAACATCGAAGGCTTGGAGGCTGTTGAGCTCAGGGACCCCATGTTCAGAGAAGAACGTGTGGTGGAATCTCACCTTTTGGGAGATTCTCCACGTCACTTCCTTGAGACAGATCTTCACATGCACCCCCAAAGACACCACAGGATGTGGTGCCGTAGTCTTCAAGACTGTCCCTGAAGCAGAGTCACTGCCTCGTCCTGCACCCACCGCAGAAGAAGCTGTCAGACTACCTACCTGCCCCCCAAATCTGCTGCTGTTCATCGGATAAGTAAATCCCTCAAAGCTGAAAGAGAGAGTGAGATGGACTCCATGGGGGAATCAGAACGGAGAGATCCTCAAAAAATCAGATGGGTCCGATGAGCAGCTTTGAGTAAAGTTCAAGAGCAAGGAATGATAGCAAGATGTATTTGGATTTGTCAGAGGCCTTCTAATTAACCCTAGTTAATGTAGTCCAAAAAACCGTACCCATGCTATTAAATAAATTCCTGTGTCATTTCTGAGAATGTAGTCAGACTTAGGAGGTGGCTGTTCCTTTATTTCTGGGGAAAGCTCTGCTGAACAGCTGATACTGAGCAGGAGAGGATCTTCGAAACATCTGTCTCCATAGCAGAGTTGGAAGCTTCCAAGATGATTCCCCATAACTGTAGTTACAGAGGAAAATGAGAAGGCTGATGGTGGGTATATGACACATACGATTGTTTTAAAAAATGTTTTATTTTCCTGACAGCACAAGAACTTTCACTAAAAGCCAGAGCACGTACTCTGGGCATTTCTTTGTCATTTCATCCCATCTGTTAGGTATATAAGTATTACTCCTTTTTTCTTTTTTTCAATAAAAAGGTATAAAAATTGGTGTGTCGCCCTTCTTTTCATAAAGAGAAGGAAGTGAGCACTAAAAATAGATGACAGCTATATTCATGGCAGCTTGCTGTCCTTTTGCATAGAAACACAATTCCAGAAGTTTCCCTCAAATGGAAACTAGGGGCCAATAAAAGCAATTTTCAGAGTCCTATTAGCTGCCAAGTGGAATCGTAATAGACAGTTAGGAATCTGCAAGATTTCACACCTAATTCTACTGGACATAAATTTTAATTTGCCATTAGAACAAAACCTCTAATTGAGAGCAGAAACTGCATATTACATCTTTTATGTGAATCTGACTCACACATTGACAAAAATTTAAGGAAAAAATTCTCTTGCATACACATGATAATTCCTCTTGGATGTTCTTTACCTAAGAATTCTTCACGATTTACTAATAAGAAACAGGGAATGGAAGGAAATTATCTTCATCTGTTTCTCTCACCCATAAAGCCCAAAATAGACTGCTGTTAGAGCAGTTGCATACCCTTGCACCTTCTCCAGCTAACTCTTTTTGCACAGACCTCAACTAGCAAGCCATTAAAGAAAAGAATTATATAGGGAGGGGAACTTTTATATCACAACTATCCATGAGAAGCCTGTAATAAGTACAGGGGAAAAAGGTAGAAAAACAGTAGAACTCAGAGTTAGAAAAGTAAAGGGGAAAAAAAAGAAAGAGGAAAAGGGGCGCCTACTGAAACTTCTCGCTCCAGACAGTCGTGATCAAAGGCCACTGCTGCCATTAGACAATCAATCTGCAGTTGCATACATAAAACTTTGGCAGCATGTAGTCTCCACTGCTTTCAACAGAAGCTTTAGACATCAGAAACTGGGCACTCTCCCAAAATTTAGATCCAGTTGCATTATACATTCCAGAAAAGACAGCACCAAATCAGAGGCCCTCTTTTACCCATTTTATTTTCAAGCTGCAGTATATGAAAAGTTATGCTCCAAAACCCCCGTTTAACCTCTGGGGTTGGCTGTATTTGTATCCTCCAACCCCATCAAATGGCCCACACTGCTAGTACTTAGTTACTGCCTAAATGCTTTACTCTTTTAGGAGAGATTACTTAAAGTATGCGCTTCTCTTCATGGCTAATTCCTTCCAGGATCACTCAGTCACCTGCAGACTTATTTATTTCATGGGCAGAAGTCTGCAAGGGTATGCCATTTTGTAAGTGTAATGAAACTTGTCTCGTCAGGTAGGTGACCCTGAATCTACCAATTTTTCTTGCTCTTTAGCTTTAAAGCCTCCATGTTTCTTCTTCTGGGACATTCTCTCGTTTCAAAAGCAGCCACAGCAGACAGCCAAAATTCTGGGAGCCTCCCATGCTCACTCGCTCCACAGTCAGAGGGTTTTCAAGCAGCTGCACTAGATTTCCTTGCAGGGCGATGAATTCAAAGGGATTCTGCAATCACCATCAAAGCACAGAGCACAGCCTCAGTTACTTAATCCCAATTTATTTACCCCTCCTTCGAGATGCTTCTGTCTTCCTCTGATTAAACACCTCTTCAGAGACAACTCGATCTCAGTATATCTGAAGACCACAGGAGCTGCCCTAGATTTGCCAGATTCTCTCAGCTCCAGAATGCCCCGTTTCTCGGCGCTCCGTTTATCCTCCCGCGCTTCGTCGGCGGAGGCGCGGGGCTGCAGACAGGCAGGACACGCGCCCCGCGCCCCGCGCCGCTCCTGGCAAAGCCCGCCCGCGCGGGGAAGCCGAGGACCAAAGGCCACCTAATGGGAGACGCACGCAAGTGTGGTGAGATGCAGAGCATGGCCATGAAATCATCTGTGTGTTTATGATAAGAAGCAGCCCGCGCTCTGCGCCCACCTCCTGGATGACCTCCTTGCTGCTGTGTTAAACCCCTGGCAGTTTAAAGGCATCTTGCTTTGCTAAGCCTGGGCCTTCCTCCTCTCGCTTCTCTTCCCCCTTCCCCGTCGGAGGGCCTCCTCTCTTCACTCAGCTCCCACTCTCCCTCTCAAATGACAGACTTTCTGTACGAACCTCTGCAGCAGCACACGGGCCGGCTCTGCTGCTAACAGCCGAGTAACGTCCTAGCTTCTTCCCGTGCCTTGGTCTGAGGGGTCCGCAAAGCCGTGCACACCCAAATATCTGCTCATTTGCTTTGCACTTTTGCTGTAATTTTTACCAAAGTATTCGGTAAATGTTACTTGACTGTACGGTCTTTCTTTTTTTCCTTTTTTTTTCCCCTCTTGTTGTTTATGAGAAGTTCAAATCCAAGGCTTCAAGGCAGATCCAAAGACATCTAAGCAGCCCACTGAATCACATACATAGAAATGTCCATGTTGCACAGAGGCATATCCATATTTTCGTTTCAAAATAATGAGAACTTGCAGAAAATAAACGGTGCCTGAACTTGTCTGGAAATACATGTAACTCATAAGATCAGTGCCCTTAGTCCCGTTCGTGCTGCCTATTCTAATTAAGCGCGTGCACAGTCTTACTTTGAGTAGCATTTCTAGACAGCTCCGAGCACTTGGCACTTTCTTTCCTAAATCCTTGCAGTGCTCTGCCAAGGCCAGATATCACAGTAGGACCTTCATTGCGTGCCCAAGGACTAGGGTGCATCCAGGATGTGGACACTTGCCCGTCTTGGGTGAGTGGAGACTCACTGCTCACACCACCTCACCGTATGCCCGGCTCCGCACCTGAGGCATGCGGACATCTGCTGCAACGCAAATCTGAAGTGTGGTGACATTTCAGTTTTGCTGTGATCTGTGTGACCAGAAGCAGCTCCTTCCATTAATGACACAGAGTGTGCTTCTGTTTCCATTAAGTCAACAGCAGATTTCTCATTAACTTCAGGATTAAATGAGAACATCCACGGAGTGCCTATCAGGGGAAGCAGATGTGATAAAAGCTGAAGAAATTGTAAATAGACCAGCCTGACGGTAAAATTTGATCCAGACATCTCTAAATGTTGGGAAGCTCAGGTCTAAATCCAAGCTCTGCTTTCAGGAAAAGATTTATTGACAAGCCTTTAAGAAATTAACCCGCTGCTTTTCTCTAGCTATAATTCTGCGTAAGGAAAGCTTAACTCTTAAGGCATTGACATTTTTTCCAGATTGCCAGCCAGATAATCAGAGCACAGCTGGCTTTCGGTCAAAACCTATCCTGGGCAGGCTGGAACTTGGAAGAAAATAAGGTAATTGCTGTATTAATTTATATAGATCATTAAACAATTTAGTTAATTTACAGTTTCTAATTATATGCTGCTATATGTTCCTTCTCTGTATCTCAAAGTCTCATGAGTAATATCAGAAATGAAATTACTCTAAAGTTCACAGAGGTTTGCCAAGTTCCAATTAGATGTTGCCATCTACTGTTAGAATTTTAAAATAAGGGTAAAACTTGTGCTATAATTGTGAAAGAATATCAGTGGATATTTGGACCCTATTGTGCTGATGCACAAGGGATTTTTCTATTTGAATACACAGGCAATAATATGTCTGTAAATCCTCTTGTATGTCAGTGGAAGAATAGAGTTCATTGTCTAGAAGATCTCATTATGATTACTTTTCAGCTTCTAAAAATGTTGTAATAGTTTCCAGATCCAGCATTTATGGGATTCACCATATTGAGAGAAAATAGCCTCATTGAAAAGCTTATACTAAATGTTCTTGAACCATGGTTTTTGACATAGCACATAGAAAAGCAACAGTAATGTGCTTAACAGACTTCTAAATGTTTTACTTCTTCATGTTAAAAGGTAAAAACAACCTTTACTGGCACTGGCATCTATATATGAATGTAGATCTACATCAAGATGCAGCACAAACATCCGCATAAGGACATAAAGATGAATAAATTGTGGAATACTTCTGACAATACAAAGACTACTGTCAGTCTTTCACTTTATATACAACAGTTAAAGAAAATAAAAAGCATTAATAATGTCAAAAAGGAGACTGTCCCTCAAACTCAGAAAACAAAGCAAACTGCGCATATTTCCAAAAACAATATGAGATGAGGTGATAGATCTCAAGCAATTATTGAATTTTTGGATTCCTGCTGTATGTGCATTAGCTGGAATATCACACTTACGTTTCCTGTTTTCTGCTTGCACATTGGAAGGGCCTTGTTGGGTTTTCCACATCAGAGTTTAGGGAAAAAATAGAGTGAAATGTATATACCTAACAACAAGGTTTAATGTGTTCCAAGCAGAATTTCCCACAGCTTTCAAAATCCTTTGCCAAGGATTATATTTTCAGTACCAACATCCTGCAACTGTCTATCCTAGGTGGGAATTGTGAAGACGTTATAAGTTATTAGAGGCTATTATTAATCAGAAAACAAGAAATCTGAACAGAAAAAAAGCAAAAAGAACACACAGTATAATGCAAATTGATCAGTGCCACCTACAGCTGGAACTGTGAATTGTAAATGATTTTTCAGTAAGTCTGATAGGAGAGTTAGTGCTACTGCTGGTAATAACAGTATTGTAGATTGGCTTTTGTTCTACTGCATAGTAAAAAGAGAAAATTGAGGAATATTATTCATGTCTGTTACTTCAGAGTATCTTTAAATTCTGTCAAATTACATACCTTTGAGGTATAGGAGAATGAACTTCTATTTTTAAAATTTTGATTAAGGAAGGCAAGTGCAATTAATTTAGGGTGAATATAGGATGAATTGTGGGATATTGGACAGTAGCCAGGAACTGTCTACTGAAAGTTTGTTTTTCCTTTTATTGAACAAGTCAACCAAAAACAGTTCTAGAAAAAAAAAAATATGTACAGGTGTCTTCTTTGTAACAAGCTATGCAATGCAGGCCAAAGATCTNTACAAAAAAAGGATAGAGCTAAGAAAGCCAAAACTTAGTTGGGTTGAAATTAGTGAGACAGAGAAAGACATAAATATTAGCAATAAAAGTTCCTACAAATACATAGGCAGCAAAAGAAAGGCTAAGGAGTATGTGGGTTTGTTGCACAATGAGGATGCAGACCTATTGGGAAAGTCCCACTGATGTACTCATTGACTTCTTGACTTTTACTGGCTGGGTTTGTCTTCACGTGTCTCAGGTTCTTGAGCCTAATATTGAAGACTCGGGGATTGCAATTTGTCTATACAGTGAAGAAGACCAACCATGTACCATCTTTACGAGCAAGAGTGTACCAGTGGGTCCAGAGAACCAACTATTGCCCTCTATTCAACACTTGTGAGACTGAATCTAGAATGCTGCATCTGGTTTTGGATTCTCCAGCTTGAAAGACATTGTCGTGTTGGAGTGAGTCCAGCGGAGGGCCACCAGAACGTTTGAAACGTTTGTTCACATAATGTACAAGGAGAAGCTGAAAGAAACGGGACTGTTCAAATGTCTTGCTGTCTGTTCCTTACCATCTCCAATTAACTAGTGAGAGAGAAAAGAGGAAATAGAGCCAGCCCTTCGTGGATCCCCATAGTGGTGGGATGAGAATCAAAACACGCAGTTGATAGCAAGGGAATGTCTCACTTGATGTTAGGATTTTTTTTGTTGTTGTTGTTTGAGCATGATCAGAAATAGGTTGCCAAGGGAGTATATGGAATATCCATCCTGGGAGACCTTCAAAAACCTGGACAGACCCTTGAACAACCTGCTGTTGGCTCTGCCTCAAGCTGGGGTTTGGACCAGGTGACCTCTCTAGGTCATTCCAACTGGACTGATTCTATATTCTGAGAATGTAAAGGAAGAGGATCATAATTCAGATGCGACATTTACTGGCCTAAGACTGAAAAGGAAGTTACAAGACAACAATGAGCTTCTTGACATTTAAAAATGGGTGCAAATAAAAAGCTTTTTTTTCTTTTTACTTTCATTCTCTTTAGGAACTAAATCCAGAGTGCAGTGAAATGCATTACTTCCCGTGTTCTCCTAGGATTTTTTTGCTGTCGTTTGTTTGAGTCTGCTATTTTGGGTCACAACTGCCAAGCCATTGCAAGAATGGCTGTTCATAGCTAGCTGTGGAGAAAGAAGTATCTCACTAGACATGAGAAAATATGCCTGCTCCTAACAGATCTACTCGTACTTACTCATCCTTTCTGGGAAGTCGTCTGTGATAACTCATTGGCTTTCCAGTGGTAGTTTGGAGTAAGTTTGATTTTTAAAGCTTAAAAAAAGCTAATGTTTATCTCAGAGTCACCTAATCCTGGTGCAGGTTGTCTGGAAGATACCATAGAAGACCCTCACTGTTTTTTATGAGGATGTCTGACATTTAACACTCTCAGTGTAAACACTCCCAGAGGAAAGAAAAAAACACTGAGGTTTCTGACTCCAGTATGTCTATAATGTTCCTGTGTCATGCCCACAAGTATTATTGCATATTCGGTGAAAGAGATGGTACTTCATGATAGGAAAAAATATATGCGCTAGATTCATTACAAATCAGTAAAATAACACAACCTTACTACCTTCCAATGGTGTTGATTCGAGGAGCTTGAATGAATACTTTCAAACCCGTTGAGGTATCAGTGTCACTGTTTTTACAAGCATGCAAGAGTCAGAAGCTCAGGGAGAATTTCTTGGCCATTCTTGCTCCACCAGGCAAAAGTGTTCCTTCTCTAACACACAACTGCATCATATTCTCCTATTTAAGAATGTCTTGCCCTGTTTAAGAATAGCTTTTTTTTTTCAAAGTAAGCAATGAGTATACATAGAGAAGCAAGAGGAAACACACAGATCTAAGCATTTAACCAAGCTGATGCAGACAGACCTCCTATAACTGTATATTAAAGGAAACAGTTCCCCTTAGTTACACAGAAATACAGTTAAGTTCCTTCTCCCTTTTTTAAATTTTCAGCACATACACATTACAGGTCAAAATTTAAGTCATCCAAATAAAACCCAAGATGTATGTAGCAGTCAAATACTAGGCTTCTTTAAGAGACAAGGAAGAGGATTGAGATACTAGATAATTTAGGAAAAATAGTTCCCTGAGGGTAAGTGGAAAAACATCCAATTAATATGAAACATGCGTTCTGTTTTTGAAACAAGCTAACCCGTCTAAGGGAGTTTGCTAGGCTTAACGGCCACAGTCCTTGGTAAGGACAGAATGATAGAAACGTCTGTGAAACTTTGCAGCGTGGAACAGACAGAGATCACACGATCTGGAAGGCCTTTGGCTCCTACATAGTACCTAGTGCATGCTGAATCCAAGGAGAGCAAGAAAGATAAATTTTTTCATAGCTGATAGCTGCTTCATAACAAGCTTTGAAAAATGTGGATATCGTTGTCAATTTTATTAACTGCAAAGTTTCTGGATGTCAATATTTAATTATGATTTTCATTATATTTGATATTTTTCTGTAAATTATATGGAGACTAGGAGTAATATAATTATTCTGTTTTAATTACAAAAAGAACACACCAAAAAGTAGATTTCTACTTGTTCTCAATTTTTGCACAAAACTATCTGAAAAATGTGATCTCTGTGATTTACAGGTTCAACATCGAATCTCGTATTTACAAAATTTGTCTCATGCTTTTGAAAGACTAGGTTGTGATGGAAGAGATAGATGTGAGGAATAGCAGGTACTGAATTAAACTCTTCAAGGGCAAGAGATGTATAATGTAGTTTACTATTCAAACCTGAGCTTCTTTTCATGTAAAGGGAGATGTTTTTCTCTCTAAACGACTTGTGAAAAACATTTCAGAAAAGGTCTTCCTGTTGCTTTGGAGACTGTAATCTTCGCCAATGAAGATTATGGCTAAATTATCAATGATTATTTATGATTAAATATGCCTCGTAATAAGCTTGCAATTCCTTCCTCTTTAAGTGTTAGATGTTATAACATGCAAAATCAATGAGAAAATCGTCTTCCTCAAAATGAGTTAAAAAGCACAGTTTTCTCTGTTCCGAAGCAGGACCAACACCGATTCATCCTCTTCTCTGCAGATCCAGCAGAGGGAGCACATTTTAACAATCAAAACGAATAGTCAAATACTAAATCAGCTAAAGTCAAATACTAAATTAAGTTTGGGAGAGAAAAGCATTAGCTAATACAGAAAGTCAAAATCACATGAAACCAGTTATTATTTTTAACAGATGAATAATTTAGAATTATATTCATGCAATGTAGCTAAATATATACACAAATGTGTTATCTGGTAATACAAACACTTCTTAGGCTCTGATTTTAATAGAATTAATAATGCCATTTTAGTTCATATTATATATCTCACTTTTAGTCAACGTTAGGTCTAAAATAAGAAGCAATTCTGGCATTTGAATCATAGTAAAATGTATGTCATGACAAAACAACTAAAGTCTTTCTTCTTTAACATATTTGCACAACAGGTTGAGATCTCTGGAAATCACTGAACCTGCACTAGTTTCTAGTTATGAAGGTTTCAGACACTTCCAAGCTGTTGTCATTGCTGAGACTGCGGTGAGACATTTGAGTTGGAGTTCAAGGCAGGGTTATTCTTACGGATGTTGTAATTACCTGCGTGTTGCGTTCTCTCACGCATTTCATTCACGATTTATGAAGCATTTTTCTATCAATTATGATCATTTTATTTTGTAGCCAGCATTTTACAAGTATAGAAAATAGAGAATTATAGCTAAATATCTTCCCAAAGATGGAGGATTGGAAATGGATGTCAGAATTTGGAGCTCTTAAGTGCTTTGCTCTGCAGTAAAGGCCTATAGGACACGGATGCTGTTTGACAGTGAATTGCAAAGTAAGGGAATAAATCAGGAAATTTTTATGATATATTGGATAACCATTTCAAGGTTCTGGCCATTGCAGAAGGTAGGAATCTCTTTAACTCCCACAGGGATAATTTAACCTCTTCATGGCAGTTATATTCACTTAAGATGGGTCATTCAGTAGTTTGACTGGCAGTTACCGAATTGAATGGTTATTTAGATCCTTCATATGTAATCATAGGGGCAGCAGGAAGAGCATAAAAGGAGGTCTTAAAGCTTTAGCTAGCTTAGGAATGTATCTGATTTCAAAATGACACAGGAGTGTCGTTTGTATAATTTGATAGACATATAAACATTTACCAACATTGACAATAGTCTCACAGTGGCTTTGAGAACTAAGAAAAACTATTCACATATTACAGGTGGAAACTTATCAGTAGGTCAAACGACATTCCTATGGTCAGCTAATGTAATCTATGAACATTCCTCCCTCTCCTTTTCATATTACAGACAGAATGCCAGAAATTTGACACTGTCCTGTCTGTTCCTTATGAACTCCTACCAGATCAATTTTACTTAACATGCAAACCTGAGACATAGAATTTTTAAACTCAACAGTTTTGCAGCATATTAAAACATGAAGGATGTAAGATCTCAATAATTTTTAAATATAAGTGGCAAAATAAATAAGATGATAAATGTATTCTAATAATATACATGGATTTCTTTTTTCTTTTCACAATCAGTAGATACAGTGAAAGGCCTCATTTTAGGAAGTGATGTCCTTCTAACTTCAGCATTTTATGTGCTAAAGTTCTGTCACTTACAAATGCAGGTTAAAGGGACTTTACTAATTGTGACCCTCATTCTGTCATCCATATTCCTACTGAGTAGCAGATTCTCTAACTCAAATAAGGTATTACACTAATTAGTAGAGCAAAACTTGACTCCAAAAGTCAAACTCCCATATTTTAAAATCAGTTAATCTGATATTAAATTTTTTTAAATCCACTGTTATGTTACCAAAAATAGAAAATGCATCTATATGAACCTTGTAGTGCATGTTCATAAGTTGCTGCTTACAGTGCAATTCATACAGCTAATTAAAGAGTCAGAGTTGAATTAATAAAAATGATCCTCTGAGATGATATACTGACATAATTAGATGGCGTATATATATTTAAAACAAAACAAAACCAAGCCACAGCTATCTTCACACTGAAATCACACCCACGGAGCCTAGGCAAGCATGTGCATGTGTATGGTCAACATTTAGCAGCTGCCAAAAGGACAATAAATCTGAGCTCTGTTGGGCCCATTGGCACACTGTTATAAACTCACCGATAGCAATAATACCTTTCTGACCTAAAACTTACATTTGACTCTTATCCACCTTATACAGAATGTTCTTGTGAAGTATTTATGGTTCACCACCCAATACACCTGTGAGGGTTTTGTTAGCAATAAAGCATTTTAAAATAGAAGGAAATGTCAAAGACAGAGGAGAGGGACGAAGACTTCTTGAAAGTTGACCAATAGTAAGAGTAATCTTATACGGGTGATGCACATGGACTTGAACAAGGGCTATACTGGAAGCACAGCAAACCCTGTCGTACTAGCGTTGATATTGATAAAAAGAATGGCAGCATTCTTAAAAGAGCTCATATAAGAAACTTAGATATGTCTGTCAAGGAGGTGAAGCACTATTTTGAGATTTTACAAAACTGTACAGAGATTTTTTTCCCCCCCAATTTAAAGGAACAGTTTGTAGAACTTAACTGAAATTCTGGACTATCTTTTTCTTTATTTCCTTGTGAACTGTGGTGCACTTCATTCTGGGAATCATGGGCTTCAGGCAGCAGTGAAATGAAGAAAAGGAGTCTTTAAATAGTCAAGAAGGAAATTCAGTGAAATTCCTTATAACAGCACTTCTGTCATGCAGCATGTGTTGCATTGTTAGCATTTTTCCTACAACAGCAGTGCATACAGCCTGATAGCTGAGGATAAATGCTGAGCCATAGTAGCAATATATGTGAAGAATAACTTCAGCCAGAGATGCTAAGAGCTGGTCGCGGCAGACAAGCATCATTATCGTACTGCTTTAATCATAAATATCCACCAGGACAGCAAAGCAGACTCCCTGTCAGAGGGTTGTTGGTCCTGACACATACACTGCTGAGGTTTGCCAGACGGGGAGTAGATACAATATAGTACCAGAAGCAGTGCGTATGCTCTTACGGCCACTCATGTCTTACAGGAAGCGGAGCAATTTGTCGTTGTTACAAAGACTTCAGGAAAAATGAAATCTTGGCAGTGAACACAGGGGAGTTTGGGATACACGCAATAAAGCCAGGATAAGAAGGGAGAAGCCATGGTTGCCAGCCAACCTTGACCCTACCAGGGCCAATGATGATGACCCTAAGGTGCAGAAAACAAGCTGTTTGGCTGAAGAAGGGCAGCAGGAGTCTCATTTAAACCCTTACTGTATAATTAGAAGTCCCTACAATAGAACAACAAGAATATTTTAAAGCTCTAAGTAATCCAGGTCTGTATTATTTCCCACAATACTTCTTAAACTGTATTAAAATGGCCCAGAGATCATGTGTGAGTTTCTGTCAGTCTAATTCATTCTGAGTTAATTTTATTTTATCCACAATCTTTTGTAGAACAAAATGCTTTGAGATCTCTTTCCTACTATGAAAGATGTCATCCAGGTTCAAAGATAGTTTATCTTTGTAACCGGAATGGCCTGATGAGTATTCTTTTAACTTAATATAAGACCTCTCCATAAAGTGTAAACAGTCACTATCCTAGAAATAAAATAAACAACATAACAATAGAAAAAAAGAAATCTCCAAACAAACTACTGAACCTGTTCATCCTTATTGAGCTATTTTTGCTCACTTACTGAATTTTTGCTTAACCTCCGTAGGAGAAAAAGGGTGAAACACTGAAGAACTGCAGCAAGAACTGAATGTTTCTGTTTACTAAGTTAAAAGAAGTCATTAAAAAATAGCTTAGTGTACTCACAAATGCTTGTACCTTCCATGATATCTGCTGTAATTTCCATATCTGCTCCCTAGTTCTTACACTCTTCCATCACATCAAAAAATTACAGCAAATTACAGATTGATTAATGTTAGCACTCTTTTTTCCTGGATCATTTTGTTTTTTGATGATTTCCTTATGTTTTATATTTCAGTATTATAGGAATGAATCTAAACCTGTATTTTGAAACAGCTAGGACTAATCCAAATCATGGCAACATGTCTTAAAAGACCAAACTTCCAAAAAAGCGTGCTCTTTCCTATGGAGCTATTGCATAATGGCATTTTAGAAAGATGATTAAAAAAGACACACAGCTTTGTCTAGAAAGAGATATAGTTTATTAAGTTAAAATTTCTTTGGTTACTTTTATTATAAACAAAGTTCTATTGGACACCAAATCAATAAGAATATACAGTCCAATGAAATCAGCAGTGAAGAGAGAAGAAGTATTTTATTAAACCTGAACCTTGCTACCTAGACAAAATTTGTCCTGTGTTAGTTAGCACAGACTTGGTAGAACTGGACGCTGTGGTCTCTGTAGCTGTTATATGTCCTGTTGTGAGTGATAAATTTAAAAAAATATATTAAAAATACAAGAAACATGCCTAGTTCTTGGTACCAGTTATAACAATAATGGTGAGGCCTTGGAGATCATGTACATTTAAATACCTCTGCAAGTAGATTTTTATAACTCTCCGAGGTACTATTGCATGAAAAAGTGTGTGAGAAATTTCATTTGCTTCAGTTATCCTTTCCCATAGATTAAGCAGTGAAACATTAAGCAGTGAAACAAATCTGAGGATAAAAAGTGGGATCTCAAACCAGGAAACTCCCAAATAATGGTCTGACCTGACATACCCATTGCTGGGAGATGTACCACCTCTAATCAGTCTTTGAGCTGGCTTACATTTGGAAAATTAAAAAATAAGCGTATGTCTTGAATGAAGATGGGTTTTGGCATATGTATACCAGACAGAACGAAGCACAGCTTAATGACACATACAAGTGTTGGCAACTAGTCAGTGTCACCATTACCCTGTGGTTTCTTTGTGGCACTATGGGAGGAAAATTCTGCAGCAGAGGAATCCCTACTGAGCACAGTTGTAGAAATTGTAGAAGTTGTAGAAATACACTTTAGTGATTTGCTAACAGTTATTTCATTTGCAGATTTATTTAAAGGCTAATTTAATAGGTAATGAAACCGTATATTGTTTCATAGATACCATTAAAATTCATGCCTAAACACAAAACCTTTATTAGCTCTTAAATTAAACTCATGCTAATATGAGAGATTCATTTAAATCTTGATTTTAAAAGTGATTTAAAATACTAAGATATCCATCATTAACCTCAGGTTTTGCTAAAGCATGTTTTATTAAATGTCTATTAAAATGAAAAGCCTTAATATACTTCCAAACCAAGTATTTTTACTATAAAATAATATATTGTATGCATATTCTAAGCATTTGGAAGACTGATGTCTCATACAATCTGTCCATACAAAACAACATAGACAATTAAAAAATGGTAAACATAAAAGAATCTATTTCTAGATTTTACCTCATTTTAAAAATAATACTATTTTGCAAAAGTTAATTTCAATTTGAAAAACTCATCGGTATATTCAGTGACAACTTATCATTGGGATGGCTACAATGGAAATGGCTTAACAAAGAATTTGCATCTGTCTTGGAGAAGACTGCACTGGGGTTAGCAGTTGAGTTATCACACCTGCATCCTCAACATAGCACATGAAGAAGGTCTTTTCTCCATGGAGAAAAGAAACTTGTCATTCAAGAGAGAAATGCTGCATCACCGCCTCTATACCACCTCTATGTCGGTATAATAATACATAAACAGAAACTCAGCCCAGTGATAATCAAAGTTGTGACACACCAGGAAAGAGAAACCATAAGAGAAAGAGAGGTGACAGGGCAAAAGGAGGATACTGGAGGTACTGGTGTAGTCTTAGGTATGGTGCTGCTGAACTAGTATTTCCTGCAATTCGTGACACAGTTTGCTCTGTGAGTGGTTTAGGATGCATAACTAAGGAAAAGCCTAAGATCACAGAGTGGTTGAAGTTGGCAGGTACCTCCAGAGACCATCCAGTCCAACCCCCTGCTCCAGCAGAGACACCCAGAGCACGTGGCACAGGGCGGCATCCAGGCGGGTTTGGAAGATCTCCAGAGAAGGAGACTCCACAAGGAGCCTCTCTGGGCAGCCTGTGCCAGGGCTCTGTCACCCTCACAGGAAAGGGTGACTTGGTAAGATGATTGGTATCTCCAAATAGCGTGTGCACTGAACACAACAAATTTTCATGTACTATAAATCTTTAGTCCATAGCCTTGTCCTCCCTTTGCTTTTTACCTTATTCTGTCACTCTCTTTTCCTTGGCTTTGCATTTGCCTTTTCTAATATATGTCAAACCTACCACTTCTGAATATAATTGAGTTTCTTCTGCTTCTGCTACCAAACTAGGCCCAACCACTGATTCTGTTCAAGGATCACTCGTAAATGGGGGAAATACTGGAAAACCATAGTGCCAGAGCATTTCAAGGAGACCTACTCAGCATCAGCAGAGCAAGACTTCCAAATTAATCAAGGTCTTAAGACAACTACGTTTTAACAACCACAGTCCATTAAAGAAACATAACTCACATGCTATCAAGTTAAAAAATCTGGAGAGGCACATGTTTTGTATTCAGGCGTGCTGACACAGTTTAATGTGACAAGCTTTTCTGGTGCAGCAGTAACCAGTCAGGTTTAAAAGCAACAAATGCAAAAGCTGAAGTGAAGGCAGACACATGCTCACTAATTTCACAAAAGTGCTTTTGAGTTTAAAATGTCAGCAGTTTTAAAGCTCACTCTTTTTCTCAGTGACACACTGTGTAACACAAATAACGTAGTACAATGTAAACAGTAGCTTGCCATTGGGCTTTCTGATGTAATCTGGTTCTCCCAGGATATACTGTTTTTTAATTCAGCAAAAGAGGTACAGAGGATTGAAGAGATGGGGAAGTAGATTGCTGGGCTGCAGTAGGCCTTAAGTGAGAAGTGGATAGTCATTTAATTAACATAAGACCTTACATTAGCACTGCAGATTTAAAAGTCTTTTATTTGGCACATACAGTCTTACAAACCCATGCCACAAAAAAGCTGCACAAATGTGTTTAGGTGCAGAAATGTGGATTTGTGCACAATTAAAATAATTTAGACCCTTGAATCACAACCAAACCACAGCAAATGCTGGGACAAGATAAACTGTATGAAATGGAATTAATTTGCAGCACAACTGTGGATATTTCTATTATTATACCAGCACATGCAACTAACCACACTGGGTGGAGTCATTATAAGAACAGAAAGAAAAAAGAGAACAATCTGAATAGACTGGCATGCTGTCATCCTTTTATTTATTTGTGGTTAGTAGAAGACAAATGGCCTGCTCTCTTTTTTTTCAGAATCACAGAATTTTGCTGACAGAACAGAATCTTGATTAATTCACGCTAGTCAAAAAAGAAAGGAGATGTCCTTTGCAGTTTTGCCAGTCTACACAATCTACATTCACTCCCATGACCTGGGGTTTCTAACTCCCAACAAAAATGTAACACATATTGTTGTCTTGTATGAACAAGACAAGACCCACATTTTAAAGGTTTTTTAATTCTGAAAATGTAGGTATAGACATTTAAAATTGTCCTAAATATTTTCACACCAGCTATGATGTTCATTCTCTAGAATGACTATACAGTATAGAAATGCCAAAACATAGTGATTTTCAAGCACCGATTTCTTGTTTTAGTTGACAAGTCTGGGATTTTTATTTGTTTTTTTTTTTGTTTGTTTTTGCTTTCACATGGTACACCACTAGTCATTCACCTCCAGCTGGACTTCATGCCACTGATCATAAAACCCTTTTACTTTCACGGTTCAGCTTTCAGTCCATCTCAGTGTCCACTGAGTCAGTAGTCTATGCTTAGTAAGTTTGTTTATGAGGAGATAAAGGGAGACTATGTTAAAAGACTTAATAAAGTCAACACTGTCCACTGCTCTCCTCTTACCTGCCAAGCCAGCCATCTCTTTGCAGAAGGTTAGCATGTGTGTGAGGCATGAGTTCCCTTTAAAAATCCAGGCTGACTATCCCCACACACCTTCTTGTCTGTCATATGTTTGAAAAAGGTTTCCAGAATTAGCTGCTCCATCATCTGTGGGATGGCAGAGGGATCAAGGTGAAGCTGACTGGCCTCTGGGTGACCAGATGCTCCTTCTTGCCCTTGAGCACAAGAATGGCACTTGCTTTCTCCAGCCTTCAGGAACCTTCCTCATCACTGTGGTCAGTCAAGGGTAGTAAGAAATGTCCTCGCAGTAACACCAGACAGGGTGCGATCCTCAGCACATTTTGCCGCATCCCACCAAGTCCCTTGTGGGGATTTACTTATGTCCACTTTGTTTAAATGTTCCATAACTAGATCCTCTTACACCTTACACCATGGCTAAGTCTTCTTTGCTCCAGATTTTCCCACTGGATGGAGTGGCTTGGGACTGCTGAAGACTGAGATGAAGAACGCATTGAGCCTTTAATTGAGTCCTTCATCATCAGCATCGCTGTTTCATATTTTACCTCATGTTCTTTCACTGATAATAAACCTGTATAAACCTTTCTTGCTGCCCTTTGTGTCCCTTGCCAGATTCATCTTCAGGTGGACTTTGAGTTTCCTAGCGCCATCCCTGCAAGATCAGGAGGGGTCCATACTCCTCATGAGTCACCGGCCCCTGCTCCTATGTCCCATAAGGTTCATTTTTGAGTTCAGTCAGGAGCACCTTGTGCAGCCATCCAGGCACACTGCAAAATTCCCCAAATGGGATTCTTCCAAACAGGTCCCAGAATAGGCCAGAATTTGCCCTCCTGAGGCCTAGGGTCATGATCCTCCTATTTGACTCTCCAGTATATGTAAGGAGTTTTCTTTTTTTTTTCTTTTTTTTTTCTTTCAAATTAACAAGATTGTGAAAATAGTTGCTACTATCACTTCCTTTTACAAGAACAGGAACAAAATGCTAGCTTGCCATGACTACACAGTTGGTAGCGCCCTATGTCTCATCAGCCTTGACTTTGGTTCAAATTT
>VWPW01004262.1:0-11302 GCA_013389825.1 Crypturellus undulatus
TTAAGGTGCATTGTAGCTACAATTGTGATAAATATAATAGCAAAGTATTGGATCTGCTTGTTCTTGGTGCACATTTCTTCCCCAAACTCCAGAAGAGCCAAGTGCTGCAGGGACTGCAAGCCCCATCTCATGGAGAAGCTGAAGGAAACATCTTTGGCCACATAAGGAGCCCCAGACGAATCTTGTCTAATCTACAGCAAGAAAGAACTGCAGCCAGAGCTTGGGTTGGAGAGGTTGTCTGAGTCCTAGAGGAGCCTTTGGTGGGGAGGGACACCCCACGATAGCCCGAGGCAGAGCTCCAGGTGCCTTTCCTGTGCGATCGCTGCCTGTGTCCATCCTGCTCCGAGTTGTCTCGTATCCAGCGGGTGGATGAACGTGGCATTATCCCCCCAGCTTTGGTTGCCTCGTCACTGTCACGTGCTGGAGCGCTAGGAACAGTTGGCTTCATGCTTTGGGCAGAACATCAGATGTGACTGGAGCCAAATTCTTTTCCATCTCCTTTGGTAAGGAAGGAAAAACCTAGGAAAGGAAACCAGACGCAATCTTGAGCAGGACGTCGGGGCTTTCAGACCGTGTGATGCGGCTTGTGAACAGGCCAAGAGTGGCAAAGTGTGTGTGGATGGGAGCAAGACTGCAACTCCTGCTGCATTTAGGGAAAAACGGATGGAGAATGAATGGGGAAAATCCTTCTGAGCTGTGATGTCTGTCTTGCTCCTCAGGGGAATCATCCACAAATGCTATGAGCAGTAACCAGCCTCAGGTAGGATTGACGTGGTTCCTTCTGATGCGTATTAAAAACTAACACTTGTCGCGGTTCTGTCATGCTGCTTTGACACCAAGTCCAATCTGAATTTCCTACCCTGCCCTTCCTCCTGCTGGAGTTTTTCTCTGTGGTTGTCCTGATTCAACCAGCTCTATGACTGTGCTCTAAACCAGATCTCTGAAATAATAAAATTTATTTCCCAATAATAAAACAAACGTGTGCTGTGGAGAGATGAGGAGAGTAGATGTGCTTGTGGAGCCAGAGTTTGGCCACGGAAACACAGAATGGTTCTCACTGGATATCCATGGAGAGACATGGATGCAACCAAAGGGTGCAGTGTTTGCAAACCTCTTACTTTGCCATCAAATAATAATGTAGAACCACATCCTACATCCCTTTTCTTAGGTCATACCATCATTGGAGAACGGGTCCTTTTAATCCAACTTCAGTGCTGATGTCCCTTTATCTTTCCTAAAGGCGGGGAATACCAATGATCACAAGTTCAGGTAGCTTTTGATGGATAAACCCTGTCCAAAACAAACGAGGTGATGAGACTGAAATATGTGCACGCTGCAATTTGCTGGATTTGGCACACACTACCTCGCTCTAAATGAGCCTTTGTGTTTCTGTTTTGCAGCAATTGAAGGTTATTTTTGCGCTTCCAAGTTAACACTCTGCAGGCTAGCATCCCTCTCTCTCCTGGCCTTTTATGCCACCGGACATAGATTTGCATGCTCCTGTTTTCACAAATTTTGGCATCGTGCAGCATGGGAAACATTCTGCAGGCAAAAACTGAGGCCAACACATGCCCTCGCTGATTGAGGAAGTTCAGCAGAAAGCAGCTGCACTAACAGCTCGATTCTCCTACTCCAGGGGCATAAAACTAAATCCCGGTGCTACCCAGGGGTACAAAACTGCCCAAGGCAGCTTCCCTGAGCTTAGTGTTACCATTTTGGGGAAGTGTTTTGTACCTGGAATCATTAGACTGCTGTCTGCAGACGAAACCTGCAGCAGGGCTTGGTTTAGAAGTTAAGCACAGTCGGGTATCCGTGCTCGGATGCAGCAGGAGCTGCACAGGAGTGTGTCCAGGTGCCTCGTCTCCTGCAGGAAGAGGTGTAACCTGAGGATGCTTTCCAGCTGGAGGGGTGATAAGCACCAACTTTTCCACATTCCTGCCCTGCTGGTAAAGGAACAACATTGCTCTTTGCCTCCTACATCCGTTCCCGTGCCTACAGTTTGCAGGACAGCCTGTGTCCCGTGCTCGGAAGCATCTCCATTGGGATGGTCCTCGCATCCCATGCAAGCGTTGTCACCCTGGCTTCAGCCGTTCCTCCTGCCTGGTGCTTCCCAGTGTCTCTGCATTTTGGCTCAAGATGATGAATCGGCTGCCTGATTTCTGCACAACAGGAGCCCTTTTGTGAGTGTTCGGAGGGCTTTGGCCGGGCCCTGGCGTTCCAGCACGCGGCGTGAGCTCCTACCAGCTGCCCTTCCGCCTCCAGCAGAAATGTCATTCGATGTTAATCTGGGGCATGGAAGAAACGCTCTTTAAAGAAAGAAAGGGCTTGAGGAGAAAGGCCGTGGAAGCTGCCAAAGCCTTGAGCTGAATGCGACCGGCCAGTCGATGCGGGCAGTATCCCCATAGCACCTCTGCGTCCTGCAACTGCGTCCTGCAGCAGAGCAGCTCTAAGGTTTCCTCTTGGTGTTACGGCGGGAGCAAAGGAGCTGAACAGAGACCTGTGCTGAGGTCGCACAAGAAGATGCTGCTCCCTGAGCCCTGGTGGAGGGGTGACAGGTCCAAGTGGCAGCACCTGCTGCGGAGGCCGGGCTTCCCCCAAGCTGTGACCGCGGAGCCGGTGCCGTGCGTGCTCCGACACAGCAGAAANCGAGCCCTGGTGGAGGGGTGACGGGTCCGAGTGGCAGCACCTGCTGCGGAGGCCAGGCCTCCCGTAAGAGCCGGTGCCGTGCGTGCTCCGACACANTGAGCCCTGGTGGAGGGGTGACAGGTCCAAGTGGCAGCACCTGCTGCGGAGGCCGGGCTTCCCCCAAGCTGTGACCGCGGAGCCGGTGCCGTGCGTGCTCCGACACAGCAGAAAACCACCCCAATGTCTCACTGTCCTGGAATCTTTTAACCCATAAGCTGCACTAAGAGCTGGGATCACTGGATACCCTGGCCGTGCTGCCCTCTCGTAACCTCGGGGGTGCTGAGGCTGCCAACGAGCGCGGAGCCGCCGGCGGAGCTCGCGGTAAACAAGTGTCTGAGGGCCTGGCTCACCCCGACCCGCGGAGCCGAGCGGCCTCCCGACGCTAAATGACTCATGTGGAGCCGTGGCGCGAGGACACGCTGCACACACACGTGCGGGCTGGGGTTTGACCTGGCGAAACCTCGCGCGAGAGGCGGCCTGGGACGGATGAGTTCATTGCGCTTCTCTTGCCAATAAGCTGCTTTCGGCTCGAGATAGCTAAAATTCATTAGCGTGCTCTGCCCCGCTGGAATGAGGAGGCCTTTGAGCTCCTGCTGCATCAGAAACCCACCCAATGCCTCTTTGCAGTTGAACCTCCTCTTGCATTTCTGGATAACTCCCCTGCTATTGGGGGAGCTTTGCTTTATTGCTCCCTTGCAGCAAGCGCATTTGTTCTAGCCTGGAACGTGGTTCTGTGCCACTAAACTTGCAAGCAGTTACATCCAGGTATAGGAAACCTTGATAAACAGAAGTTGTATTTCCCAGCTGCCCGGAGTCTTGATTTTGCAATTAGAAAGCACACGTGATGCGTGCCCAGGGAGAAGATACGTCTATCCATGCACATACTTGGCAGCTGGGATCAGGCAGCTCCCATGGCTTATCCAGGGAATTATTTATCAGGTACCTGATATGGAAGACATCAGTGTGATGGTAGCCACGAAACGGCATCGTGTTTCTGGGACGGTCGGCACCGCTTGCAGCTCCCGCCGCGCTGCATTTGGTGCCGAGCTCAAGGAGAAAACCTTTTCAATTGAGACTTTCTTTATGGCATAAACTGTTCATTCCTGTCCCCTGAGGAAGGAGGAGAGGTTTAAAACCATGAGGGAGGAAAAAGTTGTGTTTTTCTGGGGGGGAGGGAGAGGATTTTGGAGCTTGCAGGTTGATTGCAGGCCAGAAGTTTTCCCACCCCGCAGCCGGTGCCAAAAGGCGGGAGCTCTAAATAACACTCCGGCCTTCATGGAAAAGTATCAAATGTTCCAGGAGCCTCCGGCCGCGCGGCTCCTACCTTGCTTGCTCTCTCGGCAGGATATAGTTAGCACTTCTCTTAGCCTTATATAGCAAGGCCTGATAGTTAGTGTTAACAGGAATAAAACAACAAGGAGAGCTGCCAGATTGCATAAATCAGGCCAGTGTTTGGAATTTCATAAATGCCACGACTTTGGGTACAAGTTGAGCACTAGGAACAATACTGAACTGTTCTCGCTTTATCTCTTCCTCCCTCGCCGAGGGGGGGCAGGGGGAGAGCCGGGATTTTGCCGCTTCTTCCCTGTTTTTAATTTTTTTTCCTGTTTCCCTCCCCTCCAAGACCACAGGCGGAGCAGCGGCAGCCGCAGCCAGGACTCCGCCGACGGGCCGGACATCGCTGTTCCCGAGCAGTTCTCCGGGTTGCTCCACGGCTCTTCCCCCATCTGCGAGATAAGCGAGGACCCTTTCCGGCTCGTCCCTTCGGCGGACAAGGGAGGGGACGAGGGGCCGGGCCGCCCACCTGCGATGCCGCTCGAGGACGTGGGCGCTGCGGGGCCACGGAGCGGCTCTCCGGATCCGAACCCGCAGGCGCTCTACGCGACGGTGCAGCACGTCGGCCGCGCGGATCCGCCGGCTCCCGGCACGGCCCACGTGCCGCAGCATCCCGAGGGCGACGGGGACAGGGGCGGCGCTGTGGGCCGAGCGCACGCGGGCAGCAAGCCCAAAGCCGAGCTCAAACTCAGCCGCAGCCTGTCCAAGTCGGACTCGGATCTCCTGACCTGCTCCCCCACGGAGGACGATGCCATGGGCAGCCGGAGCGAATCGCTCTCCAACTGCAGCACCGGGAAAAAGAGGCTGGAGAAGTCGCCGTCCTTTGCTTCCGAGTGGGATGAGGTAAGGCTCTTGCTTAAGAGCTTTGATATCAGGCATGGACCTGAGCAGCAGGAGCTTCCCTGGAGCACGTTGGCCTTCAGGGGGGCTCCTAGGTGGTCTTCATTACTTGTATTAAATCATGTCACGCACAGGGAAATGCTGAGTTTAAAGTGTTAAATGAGGCTGACTTGGAGTGGGGGAGAAGCAGAACTGCCAGAAGTGAGGGACTTCTCAAAGTTTTTTTCTTTTTTTCAGTTTATTTTTATAATCCACACACGTGGCAAAACGGGGTTTCTGCTTTGGTCCTTGCTGCTGGAGCAGGAGCAGCGCCCTGGCCTTGGGGATGGCAAGAGCAGAGCGGTTGGGCATTGCTTTGTGTAATTAATAGCCCCCCATTTCTCTCTCCGCGTATTTGTACCTGTTGGCAGTCCGTTTGTTGCCGTACGGGGAGGCTTGTGGATAGTTAAATATTTCCTGCTCCCAGTTGGCCCCAGCGAAGCGCCCCGGCGGGGTGAAGCGTCCCTCTGAAACTCCGTTAGTTTTTGCTGTGCTTTTCCATACCAAAGTGTTTACAGCAAACGCGGAAAAGGAAGGAGCCTTTGGCCTCGCAGTGATTTTACTAGTAGCAGAGGTCGAGTCTTGGCACGTCCGGGCTTCCTCCGCTCGCAGCAGCGACCCTGCGGATCCGCTTCCCTGCGTGTAAACAGCGAGCATCACTTCCCCCCGTGTCAGGCTAACGCGCTGCAAGAGGAAAAGCAGCTTTTCCTGAATGCTGGGTTAAGGTGAGGAAATTGGAAGAAGAATGTGGAATATTCACATCTGTGCACTCTCCAGCCGGTCTCATGTGCAAAACGGAGCTCTCGAAACCTCACGGTTTGGGATGCTCGTTTGCTCGTGGGATTTAAACCCCCCTCGGTGGAGGTGGTGCTAATTTGAAGGTAGCATCCTGCGGTTAGAGTGGTTTGGCCTGGGCTCTCCTGGTTGTCCTGGCAGCTCCGATGACTTTGGACGAGGGAGTCTCCCTTCTGCCTTCGCGTCCCCAGCTGCAAGGTGATGACGGCCTCTTTTTTTCCCAGCACATTTTGTCTTGCTGTGGAGCAGCACGATACAAAGTTAGACAGAAAGGGAGCAAGCTGCCAGCTGCAGCCTCCCTGGCTTCAGCTTGATTTGCTTTTTGATTTCCAAAGCCTTTGTATGGAAGTATTCCGGGGCTCATTCCGCCTCCCAGAGCACATGCAGCCATTGCACCTGTATGAAAGGGAGCTGCTACAAGTTATTTGTGTGATTAAAATATCCTACAGCAGACTGCTGGGGTGGCTGGTAAGCCATGGTAAAAATGCACCTGCAGGGGCATTTTTTAATTTTTCTCTGTGATTTGTACGTGCAGGACAGGGCTCCTCTGTCTGGCCGGAATGGCAACGATGGGATTTAGACAGAAACACAGCGCTGCTCTTGGGTCTTTAATTAGTTCCCTGAATGGGCCGATGCAGCTGCTCTGGATTAAATGCAACGTGCAGCCGCCGAGTTTATCGCGGGGATGGGGAATGATGATTCACTGGGCGAAGCTCATCCCGTTTCCCAGCTCCGAGGGCTGCTCCGTGCAAGCTGCTGGTGCCGGGGCTCATTCCTGCGAGCTCCTGCATCCCGCTCGGATATCAGCCTTGGTGCAAGCAGGGCAGAGATGTTCCTGAAACGTGCAGCCATGGGGGGGATCGCTGGTCTTCTGCAGATGCTGTTAAATATTCCTCTAGAAACTGCAGGGGTGAGAGGGGGAAAAATAGGACTGTTGCCAACCCTTTGTACCTCACCAATGCTGTCAGGTTTGTAAACTAAAAATATGCCTCTTTGAAAGCTGTATTTGGTGCGCTCGTTCCCTCCCCAGCGAGGAGAGAGGTGGTGATGTGAAACCTGCTAAATGCAAATCCCAGATAAAAGGGGATCTGCTTGTTTGCAGGCTTTCTCAGTGGAAACAGCAGAGATGTTTTGCTCTGGCCCGACACGAAGATGCTGGCAGCCCACTCGGCTGCGGGAGCCGAGCACGTGTTGCAGCGGGAAGGTTTTCTCTGTGCGGCTGCAATTAGCTCCTTGGGGTGGGTTTGTGCCCCAAGTTTCTGCCTGTGCAGCGTGAAGGCGACGGCGCTTCCAGAATGACACGGCCAGGATTCCCTGTCAGGACCTGGAGCTCCGACCTGGAGCTCTGTGCGAGCTCTGCAGCCCCTGGCGAAGTCCTGAGCCCCTCCGGCAGCTCCTGGNTGTTTGCAGACTTTCTCAGTGGAAACGGCAGAGATGTTTTGCTCTGCCCGACACGAAGATGCTGGCAGCCGACTGGGCTGCGGGAGGCGAGCACGTGTTGCAGCGGGAAGGTTTTCTCTGTGCGGCTGCAATTAGCTCCTTGGGGTGGGTTTGTGCCCCGAGTTTCTGCCTGTGCAGCGTGAAGGCGACGGCGCTTCCAGAATGACGCGGCCAGGATTCCCTGTCAGGACCTGGAGCTCCGACCTGGAGCTCCGTGCGAGCTCTGCAGCCCCTGGCGAAGTCCTGAGCCCCTCCGGCAGCTCCTGGTTTGATGCAGAGCCCGCGATGGCCTGTCTGGATGAGGAAAAAATAGCCAAATTCTTGGAAATCTTACAGGTTTGCGTCAAGCTTGTCCCGAATGGCTTTGAGGCCAACGTCACTTAACATCTGGAGTGCTGTGAGACAAGTTCCTTTATGCCTGCGTATAAATATGTATTTTCTTCTTTCCTTTTTAGTGGAAACCTGTTTTTAGTGGGAAGGTTGGGTGCCTTACGGAGCCCTTGCTGGGAGGGAATCCAAGGAAATCCAACCCTTGGTGAAGCGCAGGCTTGGCCATTTGGGAATACAGAGTCATCCCATACTGGACTTAAATGGCTCGAGATAGTTTGGAGGGTCCCTGTGCCATTAAGCCCTCAATATCCATGGGATCTTGGGCTGCAGCTGCGAGTTTGATGTCTCCCGTGCGGCCGCGTTGATGTCGGCCGCTCTTCTGGGTTGTAGGTGGCCAAAAAAACACCATGTGGCTGAGAATTAGCCTCGGAGCCAGCTTAATCCTCCCATTCCAGCTGTCTGCTCTCCAATAAGTGGCTCCAGAGCTGAATTTTTAATGAATTTGGTGCTGAGAGGTTCCTGCATCCAGCTCGTAAAATGAGGTGGCCGCTTTGTGCGCCATCTACAGCTCTTTTAGCAAGAGATTAAACCCCCTTCAAAAGAAACTTTGCAAACTGAATAAAACATGCACTTTATTTTAAGTTTCCTTAGAAAAAGGAAAGGCACAAGCTATCACTTTGATGCATTTTTTTTTCCTCGGAGTGAATTAGTTAGCTGATGAATTAATGAATATTTTTGTATGTAATTATGGCACTGGACAACCATCATCTTGGCTCTTTTCTAAAAAAAAAAAAGTCATAAAGCAGGTCTGTCTGTCTGTCCTGCCTCAAGAGGAGATGGTTCCTATTTGATTGATTGGATTGATCCATCTTGGGGCCACCACCACCAACCTTGAGGAACCAGGGACCGCGTTGTTAGGGGTTGGCACGTCTTTTGAGGTAGCTTTAGTACTTGAGCTCCATTAACCTTGTCGGGACTGCTCGGCTGCTTAGCCACCTTGTGGAATTAATGCCTTAATTACCCTCGTAGAGCTGAGGTTTAAGAATATTTGCATCCAAATGCGAAGCGGCCGTGAAAGTCGAAAGAAAATCCAGATATTTCCCTTGCTATTTGGGGAAAGAGCTGCTATTTTGTGCTCGGAGAAGCTGCGTCGTGTGGAGCTTGGTGTGGTTTTTGTCCTGGCACAGCTCACCTGCCGGCCAGCTGCTCCCGCATGGTCCCAGCCCTAGAAAATGCCATCCTGAGTGTTGTCACTCGTGTCACCTTCTCTACTGCCCCTATATCCATAAACCTCCCTTTCTAGCAGGTCGCAGGACTCTCTTCTTTGCCTGCAGCTAAAGCCCCCTGAAGACTGGAATTCCTTCTAGTTTTTTATTTAGGGAGGAGGAAGAAGGCAAACGTGGTCAGTGTCTTTACTCCAGTTCCCATTATTCTAAACAAGCCCTGCAGGATCTTAATTTGCTTCATTATAGGGCCGATTACTCTGTTATCTCCAGGTCACAAGATTTCCTCCTGTTTTTCCTGTACTAAGGTCAGGAATTCTTGCATCGTTCTCAAGGTCAAATCTCTTTCTTTTCCTTTCGCCTCCAATGGCAAGATTTCCTCTGGCCTGATTTAACATTTCTTTTGGCGTGGAGGTTTTCCCGTGTTTCATTTCCACGAAGCAGCCTTGCTGCATATCTAGGGCAAACAGCTGCTCTGTTAATTGCACAGTGATAATGAAGCATCCAAACCAAGTTGATTTGTCCATTGATAAAAATAATAGGTGTGCTGGTCTGGAAAGCAAATAAATATACCTTAAACCTTGCTGCTAATCACAGGAATAGGCATAACGGGACCTCTGTTTGCCAGTTCTTTGGGTTTTATCTGCTCTTCAGGAGCTAGACCAGGATCTGGGATACTAGAGCAGGTTTTAATAAATATAGGAAGATGTTACAGAGGATGGACTCCCCTCTGCATGGAGAGACTCCTCCGTCCGGGTTTTCAGAAGGATTTGCCATCCTGCCCTAAATACAGATCTAAATGCACTTTTCTAAACGAACTTTGCTCCTCTTATTTATAGGTCACTAATTACAGGCTGAATGTCTCTAAATTAGTAAGGTAACAGTTTTGCTCCACTATTGCTATGCATTTCTTTGAACTTAACCGTGTGTTAATGCTGTGTTGCTGCAGTATTGCTTTCAGTTCACCAAAATATTAATTATTTTTGCTCTGACAGTTCCTTTCGTCATGTAACCACCCCACGATCATTAGTGTTTCAAGGCCTCTCTTCAAGAACAGAAATGTCCAGCTTCAGTGTCCTTACCCAATGGTCTTTCATTATGCTCCCTTCTTGACATCTTCAAACACTTGAGAAGTTAATATATTTATTAGATAAATAGTGTTTCTTCAGCTGTATCCACAGGCTCCAGAGCAGGCGGAGCCGTGTTGCAGGCTGGAGGTGGCCTTTGCTATGAGAACCTCCTAAATCATTCTTGGCTTTAAGTGTTTTTAGATGAGACGAGGACCAAAATCCAGGTGGAAACCACAAATTGCTTTGGTGTTCTTAAGATTTCACCCTGTTTTTCCTTTCCTTTTTTTATTATGAGTTCACAATAAGCAGGATAAGCCTCATAAACTAAGGAGAGAGGTTGGTATTTTCTGCTGCCGCTCTAGAAATGAGATTCATAGCCCAGACCTCAATTTCCCAGCAATTAAAAGGGAAAATCCTAAATCCTGATTAAACAGCTCTGCTTTCTGTTCCTCCCCGCAGCACCCAAATTGTCCCATTTCCTGGAAAATTCATAAAACAACTGGAAGTGCCTCGGTACAGTGTCATGTCCAGCTGCAGGAGCCTCCTGAAAGTCTGGAGCAAATTCCAACAGGGTTGTGAAACCGGCAGGTGAAGGAATCACCTTCCTTAGGGAAGCACATGGCTCCTCTTTGAGTTGAATTTCACTGGATTTGGGGTTCCATGCTCCAACACTGAGACAAAGCAGAGGAACCGAGGGCTTCAGTGCTGCCCTGCTGTTATTTATCCATTGACCTAATGCACTCTTATTTTCCTCCCTGCTCTTTACAGCCAACCCATTAGGCTAATGAGACTGATCACTTTGTAATTGATGGCGTGGGCTTTGTGCATAGATGGGTCTTTAAACCACAAAAAGGGTTGAGGGTTTTTTTTGTTTTTTTTTTTTTTTTTAATTTAAATGAGATCTGCCCCATTACTCAGTTGCAGAAGCTTAGAAATAACCAAGTCTGAACTCCTGTCACTTGTGTGGAATTGCAGAAATTTAAAACGCTGATAACCTTTTAAACCCAACTTTGTAAGTAGCTTTTGCGAAGAAAATGCGCTGCTGGAATTGCTCTCTTCTCTGGTGGGTTTTAGCCCTGGGCGAGTTTGTACAATAGGTTTTGAACCCCTTGATAATAAGGATTTGTAGTGTGAATCCTGGTATATTCTTAATTATGCGTATGCCACAGGGTGTCATTATGATGCTCTAACACCATACGTGTGGCAGGGAGCGGACTGCTTGTTTCTGCCTGTGTTTATTTAATTATATGTATTATATTTAATACATTTAATATTATATGTATTTTATTTAATTATAGAATTTTATCGGAGCAGCATTTCTGCTCCCTGTGGCCAGAGCTCTGGCGTGCAGGTGAGCACTCCAATTGCCATCCTTATGGGAGAGCACCATCAAAGGGGGTTTCCTCTGTTTTTCAAGGTATATCAGGGTTTTGATGAAAAATAGCCTCTCCCCTGGTCTCCCAGCGGTTGGAGGGAGGAGGAAACTCTGTTTTATAAACCTTTGGGGATAGGATAGCTGTAGTTTTCAGCACTAACTGACCAGGC
>VWPW01004287.1:0-10431 GCA_013389825.1 Crypturellus undulatus
TATTTAGCTAGAACTGCCCAGCAAAATTGATTGCAGTGTTTCTGTCACCTTCCTGCTTGCAAATAACCCCCGTTTGGGCCTTCAAACTCGTCGCGTGCAGCAAGGGCCATCACTCTGCGTTCAGGGATAGAGCAAAACCCACCTCGTTGTCACCACATCAGGAAAAACCCTTTTGCAGTTAATTTTCCCAAGCTGCGATATGGAAAGGCCTCCCTTGCAGGACGGCACGAGGGATGCGACGCAGCCGCAGCGGGAGCTTCCCCGTCTCACTAGCAGAAACAGGATTCCTGGTGGGAATTAGACCCTCTTCCCTCGTGCTTTTATTTCCGACACGCAGCTGAATTTTCTCATTGGGTGTCAGCAACTCTTCCATATTCATCAGTTTATTAGAGCAGCTCTGCGGAGATGGGAGTAATAATTTTATGCTGATTGAAAGGATTAGTGCAATTTGACACTCCATTATGGTATTTTTGTGTCCCTGTTAGGCAAAAGATTCACGTTGCATTCTAAACACACAAAAAAATTACATATATTGTTGGGCCTGGTTATGAATTTCAGCCAAAAAAATGTATTTTAGATTCTTTCTGGTCAGATTTTGCTGGCACGCCAACAGAAAGGAGCTAGAGACATGAAATCATCGTCGTAGATCTTGACTATTCAGAAAATGCAGATTACACGTTTCCGTGCCCCGCTTTTGTCCCAGCCGCTCGTCTCACACAGGCAACTCTTTGTTCTCCAAATGAGGGAGCAAAGTATTAAACATATTGAACATTTACCAGTTGCTTCTCTATTAGGATTTTCCCTTGCATCTTCATGCACAAAGAAAGTTAAGATACAGTATCCACTAATTCAGCTACAACCACTGTTTAGTAGCCTAATATTATGCTCCGTGTTAAATTTTTATCACAATTACTATACGCTGAGTGTGATGCCACGAATGTGTCAAGAAGAGATTCATTTATATGTAACTAACAAGTGTTTTTTTTCCAAAATAGCAATAAAAAGGAGTATTCTTAGGGGATTATTTCTGGTTAGAAGCGTTCATTAACACGGCCCCTCGCTTCCCACCCGCCCCAAACACAAACACGAGTCGCGGTGGTTGCGGCTTTGTGGAACGCCGCGTGAACCTTTCCCAGAGCCCGAGGACGTGCGGCCCCGTTTCCCACCCCGGTACCAACCCAGATGATGCGGACGGGAGAGGAGAGGTGGATTTTTGGCACCGCTTCCCGAGGGAAAAGCAACACCCTTAAAGAAAGTCCCTGGGGAATCATGGAGCAGAGATGGGATCAGGGTGGATCCGCGGTATCTGTCCTAAATGATGTCAGGTACCACTGTCCTAAATGATGTCAGGAGCATTTATAAGGGCTCTTTCAGCCCTGCTGTGTAGAAAAGGGTTGGGGACATCATTTTTACATGGGACGTTTCTTGTAATTCACACATAACCCAAGGGTTTGGGGCCTGGTTGACACTGCCTATTTCACCCTTGACATACCACGAGGAAATTTGTTGCATACAACATCTAAACGAAGCCAAATCAAGTTCAAATAAAGCAATATATCTGAGCAATGCATGCACTTATAAACCATCAACTCCATAAACCATTAGCTTACAGGAATTTAGGAGCAGGAAATAGGATGTCTATTTTGAAGATGAGCTTAAATTACATTAATTTCCTCCCGCAGCAGAGTATTATGAACTTAACCGGTATCAGAAACCACCTAGCTGTAGAGCAGCAGTAGGAGGATTTTCTCCCGGATTATTTTTACCGAGCGTTTGCTAAGTCTCTGAATTCCCCTTAATGCAGTTTATTGGCCTGCTCAGCGCCAGCCCGTGGCCCCCGCGCAGCTTTGCTGACTTCAGTGGGAGCCGGAGCAGTCCCTAGGTTAATGTTAGTGCCTCTCTGCGCTGCAGAAGGGAGCGCGATGAATTCTCATTATATGGGTTTAACACAAGCTCTTCCCGCATTTGGAAGTTCTCCCCGCTCCGCTCTCTCCTGCTTTATGGAATCGTATGTGTTTAGTGCTTATCATACGCTTAGCAGATCGTTATGGTCATGGTGAGGGCCTCGCGCTGTCCCTGTGACAAAGTGGATTTTGGGGCAATGGGAGGTTTTGGGGATTGCCCCCGTCACCGTGCAGCTCCAGCCCAGCAGGGACGAGCCAGAGTCACTCCTGCTGCGCCTGGGGACAGCCCATAAATCCTGCTTTTATGGGCCGAGCTCGCCGAGGCGTCGCTGACCTTCGGAGCGTGCAGGAGAGCGGCTGCCCTGGCCCTTTATTTGCAGTTCCTATCACCAGCGGGAACTTCCCTCCTTTATGGCCGTGCACAGAAAACAGCAGCAGGGCCCCGAGAAGCCGCCTGGGCCTCTTCTCTTTACTTAATTTATCAGCTCGCCAAGACCAGAGTGTCAACAGCTACTGAACCTGCACTCACTTTCCCCTAGCTAAGATACAAACAGCTTCTCCAAGGGAAATGTACCTGAAATCCTGTTTCCAGAGAGCATCTGGGTATCTATAAGTGCCAAAATTACCGCTAAAACACCTTCCTTGTCCCCAAATCCTAGTGACCTCCGGGTTGCTCTCTCTGCATCCCTAATATTTCCCCGCTCGCTCGTACCCGTTCCCTTGGCCCCATGGAGCGTTGCACAATCTGCATTCCCACCCCGGGCTCCAAAATCCCCATGGAGGCGGAGCAGGGCTCTCCGCATTCCCACGGGCCCGGGTTGGGAGCCGGCATGGATAGGTGCCAGCACTAATAAATAGGGAACTCGTAGTGACTGTGGAAAGCAGGAAAATTGCAGAACGAGATAAGCCTCGCCGCATTCCCCTACGCTGATTTTTGGACAAGAGTATTTGTCAAAGGGAAGAAAATAGTTATCCTTAAATGCCTATCTCTATATCCAGCTGTGTCCAGGGCTGAGCAAAGCAGTTGCCCTGCGCTTTTGGAGCCCCTTGGCTTGGAGCTGCTGCCCCAGCATCCAGCATTTACCTACCAGTTCTTTGCATTTGCCAATAGTATCACAACGCTCCCAGCAGATAAAGAGAGAATCGGCCGAGAGTAATTTGACTTTGGGGGTAATTGATGTGCAGGACAGGGCAGAGAGCGGAGGAGCAGCCTGTGACATGGGAAAAAACCATGAGGAACTGCTGAAGCCTGGTCGAGCAAAATCAGGTGCTTCAGGTGATGCTGCTGAGGGCCATGGGGCAGACCAGCTGTCCTGCCTTTCCAGCGCTCTATCCCGTGATCCTTGCTCCTGTTTTTTGCAGGAAAGCGCACCTTGGTACCTGGCACACCAGGATTTTTCCCCCTTTCTTACGCAGAGCACCGGGGCTGAGCAGCAGCAAAGTTTCCTCCATCCTCCTGGGCTCAGCCCTCGCTATTCTATTTTCTGCTGCTCCGGACGTGCTAAAACGAGTTTTTCTCTTGGTGCCTGACTCTCGGCAAGGTTATTAGGTAGAGAGGTCATTGCAGTATGTGACTGTCAGCTGCCGAAATTATTTGCATCAGACAGGGGGCTGGTAACCCTCTAAATGCCTCACGAGAAAAGACAACTAATCACAAGCAGCATTCCTGCAAGCTTTGTTTTAAAAACAAGGAATATNGCAGAGCACTGGGGCTGAGCAGCAGCAAAGCTTCCTCCATCCTCAGTCCTGGGCTCAGCCCTCGCTATTCTATTTTCTGCTGCTCCGGACGTGCTAAAACGAGTTTTTCTCTTGGTGCCTGACTCTCGGCAAGGTTATTAGGTAGAGAGGTCATTGCAGTATGTGACTGTCAGCTGCCGAAATTATTTGCATCAGACAGGGGGCTGGTAACCCTCTAAATGCCTCACGAGAAAAGACAACTAATCACAAGCAGCATTCCTGCAAGCTTTGTTTTAAAAACAAGGAATATTTTCTTCCTACAGGATAAGCAAACTCCAGTTCTGCACTGCAAAATGAGGCAGGAGCCCAGCTCATTTCCCCACTGGTTTACGCGCTGGAATCTGTATTTCCAGCTCTGTATAAACTCTTTTTCCATATGGCACATCCCGAGCCAGTAATGTGTAGCTAATGGGAAGCTCTGCTTGAGGTTTCCTAGGTGGGAGGAGATGAGGACACGCCAGCAGCTATACTGTGGTGACAACCGTTCCCGAAAATGTAAAATCTTTCTATAAAATCAGGTCTGAGAGCAAGTTGGTCCTGCAGATGATGCTTCGACATGTCCCAGCCATGTCCCAAGGAGCTCCCGTTGGGGTCCCATGTCCCAGGAGAAGCTCTCTGTCCAGAGCAGCACTGTCCCTTGTCCCTAATGAGGGATGAAGACGCTGCATGAGGCTAAAAACTCATTTGGACAGGGAGCACTTTATGAATTCATAACCAACGTGTTCTTCTCGTGGATATTTTTGGCACTGAAGAGCCAGCCGGGGCTGGATAATTCGGGTGATCAGACATGTCGTTTCTGGGCTCGCACAGCTCCCATCGCGGTACCACCGGGCTCTGGCCCAGCCTCCCACATTCCAGCCCGCCGAGTCCGCAGGTCCTGACCAACAGGCACTATTAAAAAAATACCGTTTACTGGAAGAGGACAGTAAACAGCTCATAAAAAGTGTTTCTCAGCAGCAGCTCAGCAAAGGAATTCCTCCCAGAAGCCCGTTGAGCTCTTTGCACGAGCAGGAGGGAAGGGCATTGTTGGATGCAATGAGGCTTAAAACCAGCAGAAAGCAACATTCCTGCTGGGAAAAAAAAAGGCTTCTCCGGTGGGCTGGGCACAGGCAGAATTAGCGCATGGCTGTGCTGTCCTGGGGGTTTACCTTCTGGCCGGGAGAGCACTTGGCCAGGGGGTTCACGGTTGCCTCTGCTTCCCTTTTTCCCATGAGATACTCCTCATGGAAGGCACCAAGGTCAAGGGCATCTCAGCGTGGTGAGTCCGGTCCTGCAGCATCCCCAGGGGACAAGTGCCCTTGGGCGATGTTCTCCCCATGGGATCAGGTGCCTGCGAGGCTGGCAGAGCTGTTGGCACAAGGTGGCCAAGGTTTCCCTTGGCTGTGACCAGGGAGCTGCTGATGGGACAGTTCTGTTATTTGTGCTGTCTCTGGGCTGGCAGCATGGTTTTGTGCCCTGGTATCTGCCATAAAGATGCCCATGTGCATGGACTTGTCACTGGGGACACTCTCTGACGACAATTCCAATGTTGGCGTTGGCAGGAGCCCCTTGTGTCCCCGTAATCAGGTAGAGGGTGAGAGATGAGAAGAAGAAGAGAAAGCTGAGAAGAGGGTGTTAAATCCCTGTCCCTGGAGGATTTGCTCGAGGAGAACAAGAGCACATGGTGGAGAAACACAGAAGGCACCAGTGGAATTAAGGGGATGAGTGTCACAGCTGCCCAAGATCAGGCAGGGGAATGGGAGAGCTTTTCAGTTCCATGGCCAGAGTGGAAAAACAAAAACAAATTAAAAAGAGCAGGTCTGGGCAAGTTGGGGAGGGGAAAAAATATGTAATCTTGAGCAATCAAAAGCACTCCGTTCAACCTGAAATGTAATTGCTGGGTTTCCTCATCCTATATTTAGCTCACCTTATATTTAAGGTCATTTTTGGTGGAATATTGTGTTTAGATTTTTCCATTGGAAAGTGAAATAGTTACTGGAGTTATGAGGTGACAGAAAGGGGGAAATAGTAGATGTTGAGACAAGTGTTCTTCAGTCATCCCTCCTTTCCAAGCAGATCTGCTAACGTGGACATGCTCCATGCTGGTTCATGTAGATCCTCTGCAGTGGTCAGAGCTGTCCCAGTTGCAGGGCAAGGGAAGCAAGTGCCCTTTCCTCTTTTCCTGGAAGCCACCAAAGCTCTGGAATTCCCGGCCTTGGAGATGCTCAAAGCCCTCTGCAGATGCTCCTGGTGCTCAAGGTGTCCTGCTTGAGCAGGGGGGCTGGAGGAGATGGTCTTCAGGGGTCCCTTCCCACCTCATGCATCCCACACGCAGCAGAAACAACATGGAATTCCCAGATATCACATGAGTCGTGGCACCTTTTTTCTCATTTTTTTTCCATTCCTTCTTTTGTGTTGTTTCATTCACACCATCCTGGCTGTTTCCTTTTAAATACCAAGTGCCGCGTTACCCAGCCGGGAAACCCAACCTCATGGGACCCACAAGGGACAGCGTGGTCCCTCTGCAAGTCTTTTGGTCTCCGTCGCAGCGGTGTCTTCCTGGCAAAGACGCAGCCCCTTTCAGCTGCCTCCGCGATTCCTTCGCCATGATTCACCTTCCACAAATATCCTAATAAACAACCCTGCTGGCAGGAAGATCCTGGCGAGAGGCGAGAAGCTGCCAGAAGTCCCTGAACTCTCGCTTCAAGCAGTGAAAACCTCTCCTGACCATCCCATCATCACGGATGGCCCAGCCTCCCTAGGGAAAACCAAGCGAGCCTGGGCCCCAGCGGGAAGAACACGCTCTGGAGCAGACACTGCCATGGAAAATGATGCTTGGAGCCAAGCTGGGAACAGAAACAAGGCCACGTTAGAGCAATTCCCCTCTCCCGAAGACAGGCAGTGGTGTCCAGCCTCGGCACCCGCCTCTCCCGAGCCCAGTCCCACCACAAATATTCGCACCGCTCATTTGGCCCCTCTCCAATGCATATTTTTCCCCTCTGCTCTCTTTAGGAAGCCTTGCTCAGAGAGGCATCGGTAAATGCTACTCCAGAATCCCCTTTATTTTTGCTGAAATTTGAAAGAAGACGTCGATGCTACCAGGGCTTCCTCACTGTCACGGTGATGTCTCAACCATCAGTGGCTTCTGCAGTGTCTTTTATGTCTTGCTGGTTATACATTCATAAGAAGGCAAATGATATCCCCAGCTAAAGTCTATTATATCAGAGAATTCAGGAGCTCAAATGTTGTTTTAATTTGTGACACATTAAAAAAACCCTAGAACTTCTGTGCTTATCGCACGGCAGGGGGAAAGAAAGCTGAGAGGAGACTCCCTCCCAAATCTGCAGCTGTGTTTTTCCTCTTAAAAGAAGAATTCACCGAGTATTTCTGTGCTTCGGCTGTTTGCATGTTTGCAGTAAAACCTTGCAAAGTTGCCCTCTAATAGATATTCCAGGAAAAGCAAAGAAACGAGAGGCCAAGGTATTCTTAAATGTACCCAACTGCCTAAATCCTTTCTCTAACACTAAGCTCAAAATTAAAACTCTCCCTTTATGTGTTCTCCAGCCAGTTTGTATTCTTAGGCTGCAGAAACAGCCTCCCCTCCCTTTTCAATAGTTTATGAGATGTCAATTGATGCTCCCTGCGCTCTGTGTTTAGAAACCAGCCGGAGCAGCAGGATATACGTACCAGGCCTGGGAAGTCTGTTTGTGTTTCACCCGTGGTTATGGAGCCCAGCTGCACTTGTGAGGTTTCCTCCTATTCCTGGTGTTGTGCAAAGAGCAGGAGGCACCAAAATGCTGCTGAACAGCAATGCTTGAAGTCATGCCTGCGTGGCAAAGCTTCTCCAATTGACATCTCTAAAGCTTTTCCTGGAGCTGCATGGATATTTGGGGGTCATTGGAAGGAACGTTTGGGAAGGGAGAGGCTCACCGAGGACCTCCAGCTCCAGGAGGATGACCATGGAAGGAGGATGATAACTTTCCTCCTGAAGATACTTGTCCCCAGGACTGAGGTGGGCAGGACATTGTTGTCCCCAGGACATTGTGGGGCCGGGGAGAGCGGGAAAACCCAGCCTGGCTCCAGCTGACAAGNAAATGCTGCATTTCAGAAGGTTGCTGAAGTCACGCAAAGCTTCTCCCATTGGCATCTCTAAAGCTTTTCCTGGATATTTGGGGGGCATTGGAAGGAGTGTTTGGGAAAGGAGAGGCTCACCGAGGACCTCCAGCTCCAGGAGGATGAACATGGAAGGAGGATGATAACTTTCCTCCTGAAGATACTTGTCCCCAGGACTGAGGTGGGCAGGACATTGTTGTCCCCAGGACAATGTCTCCAGGACATTGTGGGTCCCTCACGATGGGGAAAACCCAGCCTGGCTCCAGCTGACGAGTGGCCCGAGGAGATAACGGGGGGAACAACGGCTGGGAGAGCAGCTGGCAAAGACACAGCAGCAGATAACGGGACAGAACCGCGAGCAACAGCCCTGCTTGGACCGGAGACGAGTCCACATGGGAACACACAGCTCGGAGCACACGTGCTGCCTGCTCCAGAACCAGGGAATTGGGCTCTGTTGGCCCCAGTGCAGGCAGAATGGTCCCAGGGTCCAGCCACCTCCTTGCAACTTCATTAACTTTCGTGGAGAAAAGCAGTTCTTTACCCAGAATTACCAATATATGTAAAACAGCAGCTAAGAGCAAAAAGGGATGATAAAAATATGACAGGATTCATCACGGATACACACAGAAATCATCTGGTATTTACAGTCTTGGGTCCACTCTGGAGATGTGCAGCTCCTTGTCCAAACCTTGCAGGAGCTATGTATTTTCATAAATATCCTTTGGCTCTTGTTGATCTTATTAGAGTGGCCAGCATTTTTCAAAAATTGGAAATTAAATTACAGAGAAAGCTCAGCAAGCTGCCCTGCTTTCCTCTGGGTCTCTGGACTGGCTCTAACACAATCTGTTCTGTTTGGCCGGGCAAAGTCAAAAGGTTTTGATGAAAATCCAGAATTTCCCTAATCCTGCAAATCGAGTGAATTTTGTCTGCTTAAAAAGCATTAATGGACTTTTCTTCCCTGCCATTCTTTGCAGATGCCCTCCCTGCCATAACTTCCAAGGCATTTGCAGCAGCAGCTCATAGACTGCTCCATAATGGCATTTAGGGGCTTGAAGGTTTCTATGGCTTTCACAGGAGCTCTGCTCCTTTCCCCCATCCTGCTTCTCCTCCAGGTTAACTGCAAGGCCCCTTTTCTAGTGTTTCTTGCCTTGCTTGAGACCGTGAAGGCTGCAGAAGAGTCAGCGCTGCCACACGGGGCTGCTTCCCTCGTGGAGCATCCTCTGTGCAGGAAGAGGGGCTGGTGTGGAAGGGCCAAGCTCAAGCCCACGAAGGGGCAAAGAGGAACCTGTTGTTGCTGGAACTGCTCATCCAGAGGTTCCACTTTGTTTCGCTGCCACCTCTGCTTTAAATGCCCCTTTGCTCAGGGATCGCTGCTTCCCGCAGCCTTGTGTTTTACCCGCAGTGCTTGGTGGTGCAGCAGCGTTGCATGGTGCAGGGTGCTGCTGCAGGGTGCAGATGTGCCGCAGGATACAGCCGTGCAGCCAGCAAGCTCCTGGGGCTGGTGAGTCCATGGCCAGCGCTGCAAAATGCATCCGCATCCTCCTAAAATTGGTCCCAGTGCAGAGCTGGGAAAGGCAGAGAAAAAGCCATGGCACCCGCTAAGTGATCTGGGCTCTGAGTGCAGCACTCGCCACTGCCTCTATCCTAGTGCCACCTCCGCTGGGAATTGGAGGAAGCTGTGGAGCTTCCTTGGGCAGATAATTACTGCTCTTTGTTCTTTGCTTCAGTGCCACCCTCCCCGGTCCCTTAACTTTAACAGGGATGGAGGAAGCAGAGGCCAACCAAGGAGCGTGTCAGGTGCGTAAATCCAGCTGGAAACCTCTCTGCCAGGTCATCTTGATCCCCGTGCGCCTGTCCGGACACAGCAGTGCACAACGGCAGCAGGGAAGAGGAACAGGAGAAAATCCACCCCTTGCAGCGCTGTTGCACTCTGCGCTTCCTCCCTGCGCCCTGGGTAATGCAATTTCTGTTTGCTTCCCTGCACCGACTTGCGTGTAACCAGCCTGAGCCCTGCTCTGCAGCACCTGGGTGCTCTGCACCAGCGTGGGGAAAACAAACGGGGAGGAATTTTAACTGTTTTCCTCTCCATCTTATCACAGGGGTTTCCCCACTCGGTCTCAAACACTCAAGCCAGGGTATTAATACTCCTAGTACTCATGGAGCAGATAAGATGATCAAGGCTCCAATAGGGAATGGAGCACGTGGCCGCAGGGCGCACAGAGGGCAGCTTCACCCTTCCCATTGCACAGGGGTGCGTAGCAAATCCTCCTCCCCAAAGCACAGGCTCCAAACTGCAATACAAGTAGCACCATTCCTTTAAATACAGCACCCCAACACTCTCAGCACGGTGCTGGCTCGCTCACACAACCCCAATACAAACAGGCAATGAAAAACCTTGATGCCTTCCTGCTAGGCCTGGCACTTTCCCTAGATATTAATGCAGGAGAGAAGCAGCAAAGCACCCTGCTTCTCGCTCTCGCTTTCAAGCTGGCCTGACAACGCGGTGCTGCCACTAGTGCAGCTCATTTCCCATCCCCTTTTATTAGCGAGTGCACTTTGGGCAGCTGAATTATTCATTTCAAACCATTTGCCGGGCCACATAAGGCCAGTCCCCCTCTGCCCGCGAGTCCCACGCAGAAGAACGTTTCTAATTGATGGACTTGCTGCCGGGAACCGTTCAGTAGGAGGCCAGGACATA
>VWPW01004313.1:0-10049 GCA_013389825.1 Crypturellus undulatus
CGTCCTGCTCAGCAGCAGGGGTACCAACCTGCCGACACCAATTACCGGAAGCATCTTCTGAAATTAAACCAAGTGCAAACGAAGAGAACGTTGGAAGTGCCCGAAGCGCATGAAAGGAACAGGGCTGAGGGCTGCCTGGCTCAAGAACTCATGAAGATGCTCATCTTCCTGCAATGTGCTCTGAGCACACCGGGTGATGCGGCACCTCGCTGGGAGGCCGCGCTGCAGCCGCTGCTCTTCCCTGCAACGGCAGTGCGCAGCCGCGGAGCATCCATGCCGCGGAGCCATGAGGAGCCCCTGCGTGCGTCCCGGCCCCGCAGCACCACCCGCAGCTCCCGTGCACTGCAGGGCCCGCAGCAGCATCCGTTTCAAGAGCCCCCGACCTTTAATAATCGTTTCTTGCGTTATCTGAACGCTGCCTAATTCATCCCCTTCTGTCCCTGAAAATCTAAATCCTATTTAAGTTAATGCCCTTCATTTTCATTTATAAAGACAGATACAAAATAATTATTTCCTATCTCTGCTGTTTCCTTATCTTCTGTCCTAATAATTCCTCACTGTCGCTCTTTCATCATCTGTCTTCAGTACAAGAAACTTTTCTGTTAGTTAAAATATTCCGTGTGTTCATTCTCTTCCCCTTTCATATCTGTGCTGCTGCTTTCTCCTCACCTGCCCTCGCTCCCTCCCACTCCTCAGGCCTGCCAGGCCTTTTCATGCTCGCTCTTCATGCTGATCTTTCCCATCTCTCCGCTGTTTGTGTTTCACTTTGCAATTTTATATGCAAATTGCAGCAGGCCACCTCTTCAGCGCGCGCCTTTGATACAGGAGCAGCCCTGCCTGGCTCGAGTGCTTTGCAGCGCCGGAGCCCTGCTCGCCCCCGACGCGAGCAGCAAAACAAGCAGCAGCAGATGCGGCTCCCGGGGACAGCTTGATTACAAGAGCAGGAAGGCACTTCGCCCGCCGGCCCCGCAGGACAGAGGCGCCCGCGACAGCAGCACCGACGGGCTCGCAAGGTCACCAGTGTCCGCCTGGGGAGCTCGGGTACGCAGAACATCAGAGCGATGAGGCGCCACACGGGCCCACAGAACACCCTTCGCTCCACTCCAGCTCCCCTGGACAGGAACAGAGTCGGAGCGCCGCTCCTGCAGCTCCCTGCAAGGGTGGGAAGGCACCACATTGCCCAGGGAAAGACAGCCAACAGTGCAGGCCCGCAAAGGACCCGCGGCACATGGGACCGAGCAGGAGGGGACAGTCACCCACGGCAGCAACAGCACTCAGCTCTGTTAAGGATAAGCTTCTTGGTTACAGTCTGGCCTGAGCACGGTTTCTCCAGCGCTACTGTACCCGCGTAAGCCCTGTTTTAATGCACAGTACGTAACCAGAGCATTCACCTCACTCAACACTGCTCTGCTTCCCAACACACTGGTTTCGCAGTGAAGATGTTCCCAGATTTGCTGTAATTATAAATACTAACTATGCCCAAGGCAAACCACAAGTACTGCGCTTCTAGTCATTCTAAGCCTGCAAATTGACTTTGAAAAATACTTCAGAGCTCATCTTTGGTGTATATATTACAAACAACCTCTGAAGTGCTGCACTTGTCACACGCCATCCATTGCTGACATCAGTGAAAGCCCAGCCCGCGTGCACGTGCGGATATTCTGGAATCTGCGCCGTATCCATTGTCAGGCCTTTGTACCGTCTATCTGTTCATTTCTCTGCACAGCGAGTTACTCCTACGGTAGGCACAGAATGCATGTGTGTTTGCAACCAGAAGAAATAATTTCACAATTTGGCAGCAAAGCTCAAAGCATGAGATTTTCTTTGAATGCAGTTCTAAATCCATGTCTTGAGGACAGCCTAAGCTTTGCTTCTGCAGAGCAGAGAACACGCCAGTCTGCCTGCAGCCTCATGCCGACATCTTCCAGCTTCCCCAGCGATACCAAAACCCAACTCAAAACCATTCCATCGCGGGCAAAACTTCAGATCCCTCGGTTGTTCACAGTAACTGCGTGGTTCTAGTAAGAAAAGGAGCTCCGTCTTTCACTGTCTAGTAAAGAATCATCACGTCTGATAAATAATTTTGACTGGTGACTCATCGGCAGCATATGCAGGAAGTATATATTTAAACCTGCACTACTTAAACGATTGTGTAAGATGTCAGTTTGTCATGCAGACAGCTCTTATTGAAAGAAAGAATGAAAAATATCATTTTTTAAATTAATGAGAGCAGACCTTATCTCAGTTGCTTGCACTGCACTGTATTTTGGCAAACAGCCTTTTATTGTTCGCAATCCTTTCTCTCTGTTGGACCCACACGGCAAGAGCCGCATTTCAAACGGCTCTTGTAAACATTAACCAACAAAACCTCGGTGCTGGCAGGTGAGGAAGGGAAATACGGACAGATTAACTCCCTTGCCCAAAGTTACAGTAAACCCATGCAGACTTGGGGACAGCAGCCAGGTGTAGCCTCCCTGCAGTGAGCTGGGCAGCTCCCGTCCCGCTGCCCGGCATTCGCGGCCCCCGTAACGCAGCTTTGCAGCTCTCCCCCGTTCACGGCCCCCGTAATGCGGCTTTGCTGCTCTCTCCCAGAGCAACACATGGTCACCAGGCCCTGCAACGCTGCTCCCGACAGCTCGAGGGCCCGGGCGTCTCCCGGGAACATGCGCTTCTGCATTACCACGCGCCTTGCGCCAGCGCCTGGGCTGCCCTTTGCTGCGCATCGAGAGGCAGAGGGGAAAGGTTCCCTGCTCCAGCCTCTCCGCTTCTCTCGGGCATTGCGAGGAGCGGCTTTGCAATGCGTGTGCACTCGCCACGAGCAGTGGGTGGGCGATTACAGCCAGCGATGTGTTTTATTATCGTTTCAGAGAGCGGCGAGAGCAGCAGGACCATGCAGAGAGCACAGCTGTCGCGCGGGGCAGCCTCAGGGAGGGCGGCAGGAACCTCGGCACCACGAGACGCTCAGGTAGGAGAGCAGCTCTGCACGGGAGGGCTGGCGCCACGGGGAGCCGCTCTGGGGAGGGCAGAGTCACCCCTGCAGTGTGTGCAGCTCGAAATGAGCCCTGTGAGCTTGGCCGTAGCGCCCGCCAGCGTCATGGGCTGCTCCGCAGCAGGGCACAGCTCAGCTCCCGACGGATGGCACTGAACACAGAGTATCATATCGCCACTACTTACAGTCTGCTAAAGTCTCACCTGGAACACAGCACTTGTTCCCAGTCCCTGCGTCTTCATAGGAGCGCCGAGGATACGGCGCATTCCCAGGAAAGGGCTGAAGGTCCCGCAACACTCCGAAATGAGGACATTCAAAAAACATTGGGACTGCTGCCTTCAAACAGCAATTGATAAGAACATGCAATAAAAAGACAATAAAGCTATAAAAAGTAGATAGGAATTTCTCCACTGCCTCTTAAGGCAAGAAAACCAGGTTTTTGCTAAGCTAGACAGTAGGAAATTCCAAGCAGATAAAAAGAAATACTTTTCCCCACACTGTAATTAAGTTGGGGAACTTCCCGTCACTGGAAATAAGAGAAAAGCTTTGCAAGGCTCCGGGAGGATTGCAAGCCTGCACAGATATCATGAACGTCCAGGCTCATTGTAACAAATGGCAAAATGTTTCAGAGAAGCATATTAAACTGTGTCCTTCATGCTCAAGACCACCTTGACTCTAAAGAAAAAAGACATATCTGTGGGGCAGATAATTGCTTTCAGTATTTATTAGCTTGTCCCCAGAAGGGAAAGTTTAATGACAAAAATCATAACACAGCCATGAGAGCAGCACTAAACACACCCAAAACTCCACGTGTCAATCTCCTGCTTAAGGAAAAAGCCTGGAAAAAATGGAGCAGGGCAGCCTTTCAGCAGGGAAGGAGAGAAGCAAAGCAGGTCCCACACGGCCTCCTCCCGCCTCGGCACCATGCATCCAGCAACAGGGAAGGGGCAAGTTCCTCGCCTTCCTTCCCACCCAAGCCAGCCGGCAGCTGAAATCACGTCCTAATGGATTAGCTAGCATGAAAGTGGCTGCTGATGAAACCCGTGAAGCAGCGGGCATTTAAAGGGATAAGAGAACTCTCCAGCCAAGTCCCTGCTGCGCTCTTTTCACAAGAGGCCCTTTAAACTTGACATTATTCCCAGGCCATTGCACCGATTTAAGCATTAACATGCTTTTCAGGGTACAGGCGCCTCCCCAAAGCAGAGCCGAACTGTGTCGAAGGAGGCATGAAATGACACAAGGAGGAGCAGCGTCTCAGGGCAGCTGTGGGTTCCCTGTGTCTGCCAGGGAGCTCTGCTGCTGCTCTGTCCTCCCAGCAGTTCACGGGGACAGAGCAAAGCGAGCGCTGCTGCAAGCACCGCTGTGAGCTCGCGGCGCGCGCAGCGACATTCCTAACCGCGTTCTGCTGAGGGCAGCGCCTCTACAGCAAGGGAGAAGAAAACGGCACCCACCAACAACCCTCCTGCTCCCCCTCTTCCTTCGGGGCCACGAGCAGAGAACTCCCAGCCCTCAGCTCCCGGGGACCCTGCATGCAGAAGGAGCCTTTATTTTGCCAAGCAGGAAAGGAGCTCAGAAGAGCCAAGCATCGTTAGGTGCAAGCACTCCAGTGCAGGGAACCTGCAGGGCCTCACAAGCAGTTGTCCTCCTGATGGGAACTGGGCCATTTTACAGGGCACACATGCTAGCCCCCTGCAAGGTAGCGGTGCAGGAGCAGGGCTCCCGCAGTGCAAGGAGCCCCGTACTGCCCTTGGAGCCGCAATCCCATCCGGGCAGCGGGGAGGCTACGCTGCGGCCTCAGACGTCCCCGCGCTCTGCGCCTGGCGCCGTCACCGGCCCGCTCCCCCACTCGGTAACAAGGCTCTTTATGTAACATCCATTCACATCAGTGAAATCCACGAGGGCTGCAAGCAGGCAATCCATTACACTTGAAAGTTGTGCGATTTTTAAATACTACAAAGCCTCATCCGCAGAATTCCCAGGTCTCTTATAACCTGGCTTTTATTTTTAACAATAAAGAGCTTCCCCCAGAAGCTTCCCAATATAAACAGACCTCATAAAGGAGACAGATGTGGGCTGTGCAGCGCTAACGAGGAACATCAGCGCTACTCGGGGTGGCCAGGGCACAGAGGTGAGGGCTGATCGCTCCAGCGGGAGGTGGCGCAGGGGATCCAGACTCGCTGCTCCCGGCACCGAGGCTGCCCGGGCTTGCTCAGCAGCTCCATGGAGCTGCAGCCTGCCCTCTGTGCCGAGTGAGCGCTGCGCACGGAGAGGGAGGCGGCAAGGCTGGGGGAAATGGAGCAGAAACGCAGGCTGCCATCTCGGATATCGTCTGCCGGCCGCGAGCGAGCCGGCCTGCGCAGGAGCGGAGCGCGGCGCTGCGGCCGCAGGAGAGGGCTGAGGAAGACACCGTTCCCGTGCACCCAGAGCAGGCGCAAAGGAGGCCAGTGACACCCCATACAGGGCTGGAGCAAGCGCACAGGAAAGCGAGCGGCAGCAGGAGGGCAGGTGGACGGTGAAAGAGATTAACCCGGCAGCCCAGCACTGCACACGGAGTCTATCAGCTCCTGCTCCGCAGTCAAGTCCAGCGCCTCATCTACAAGATCAGCCCTGGGCTCTCCCCCGGGGCGGCCGCTCGCCAGCAGCCTCCCCAGGGCCTGCTGCAGCACCGCGCTCTGCGGCTGCCTTCCCGACAAGCAATCACATCTCAGAGGCTCTGGCATTTTCTTAGAACACCTCAAATTGCTTTTTTTACACCTCACTGCTCAGTGCCAACCCCAATTCATGTTATTTGTGCATTTGCTTAGAGCACATTATCTGATCGGTCACCCTGCAGGAGGCTGGGGAAGCGCCCTCGGCTCCTCCTCGCGTCACCGCGGCAGGCCGGGCACCCAGGCAGCAGCGCAGCAAGTTCGGCAGGAGCCTGCCCGGCTGCTGGCGCGCACGGCAGGCCCTGCCGCAGCGCCGGGCCATGTCGGCTGCTCCTACCTCCTGCTACGGGAAGCCTCAAACAGGGGAGAGCAAAAATGGGGACATTGACCTACATTCCCTCTGCTGGCAGAAGCAGGAAAAGGCTAAACCCACATGTTCCTTCTCATGAAGATGTTGGGACCCCTAAGATACACCTAAAACCTGTGTATGTGAAGCTATGTGGCACATATTGAGGCATATAGCAAAGGGCCCGCCACGTAGCTGGCCATCACACCGGTGCTCCGCGAGAGCCGTCCGTACCGTCACTGCCAGCCCCAGCGAGCAGGAACCCCTCGGCTCACGCTCCGTCCTTGCGCCCCAGCACTGCGGCCAATGCATGCACAGCTGCCACCGCTGCCACCGAGGGCCCCGGCTGATGAAAAACACAGAGAGGTGCAAAACACTGCTCCAATTAATAATTTTCTATTAGCCCATCCCTCCAAGCTGTTTTTTCCTAACCATCTGCATGTCCCGAAATGTGAGGTTTTAGTCATAAATGCCAGGCGTCATTTTGGAAATTTATAAGCTGTTTTGCTTCCATTACCCGAACAGCTTCCAGACACTATGTGCAGGCATTTCAATACTCTGAATTCCACCATGAAATGGCATGATAAGCTTCATAATACATAATTTCTATGCCACCAAGTGATCCATAGCTCCAAAGAATTTCCTCCTTCCTTTGACAGAAGCCAGGTACCCAATAACTCAAAAATGGGACTCCATCTGCTTAAGAATATAAGGGCAGCAACTCTTAACAGCACCATATCAGAAGCTGTACTTAAGAAAGGCGACATATTTCTACTCCCATATTGCAGCCACAACCCCGATGCACTATCAATTAAGAGCAGCAATAATTACAAATGGAAAACTGCAGACCTCCGAGCAGATAATGTGTTTCCATTAGATTAAGTAGTCATAGAAATCAAAAATAAAACCCATACTTCGCCTAATTAAGCCCACTCACCATCTGATGAAGATGTGTTGTGATACCATGCAAAAGTACCAAAGAGCTATTGTAAGTAAACCAACACAACTGGGTATTAATATTACATCCCTTGTCAGAGGAGATAATTGATGTGCCGAGAGATTAACCCAGATAATTACAGAGAGTTGACAGTGCCATCAGTGTGAAACCTCTTGCTCTCCGCAGCAGCATCAGGAGCAGACACGGGGTTAAAATTGCTGGCCCTGCACATAATCCTCTACCCTCCGCTTTGTAACACGGCACTTGAGACAACCTCCACGCTTACTCCTGTGCCAGACAAGAAACACAAGCAGTCAGCACTGCTTCCACATATAGCTCAACACTCTCCCCAACAGACTTCTTAGCCATTGAAAACCAGTTATAACAACTCCCTACCCTTTTGTGTTTACAGCTGCAGGAGTGATTTGCAGCTGGGAAGATCTGCAAATTGAAACCACAACCCTGGGCAGCAGCCACTACCTGAAATCACACCCAACCTGAAACCACAAGCACCCCTGCACGCACCCCGAGCTGAAATCATGGGCACGCCCGCACGCGCGTCGAGCAGGAACCACGAGCACACCCCCAGGCACCGTGAGCTGAAACCACTAGTGCACCCGCACGCACCATGATGTGAAACAGCCACCGAGATGGAGTCAACACCCAGGAGCTGCATCCATGAGCACACCCGCACGCACCACGAGCTGAAATCCCAAGGACACCCACATGCCCAATGAGCTGAAACCACAAGCACGTCCACACACACCACGAGCTGAAGCCACTAACAAACCCGCACGCACCAAGAGCTAGAACAGCCACTGAGATGGAGTCTGTACCCAGGAGCTGAACATGTAAGTAGAAATCCCCTTTCCCCCGCAAGCTGAAATCACACAAACACAGGCAGAGGACAAAACTGCAAGTTCAGGTCACAACAGCCAAACGCAAGTCACACCAGGAAGCAGAAGCCACAAGCACACCCGCACACACCACGAGCTGAAAACACCAACCCATGCGCACGCACGATGAGCTGAAACCACAAGCACGTCCGCACACGCCATGAGCTGAAGCCACTAACGAACCCACACGCACCACGAGCTGAAACAGCCACGGAGATGGAGTCAACCTCCGGAAGCTGAATGTGTAAGTATAAATCCTCTCTTTCCCCCTCAAAGAGAAATCACACAAACACGCACAAGCAGAGCACAAATCTGGAAGCTCAAGTCAGAGTAGCCAAACGCGAGTCACACCTGGGAGCAGAAGCCACAAGCACAGCCGCACACACCATGAGCTGAAATCACAAGCACATCCACACTCACCATGAGCTGAAACAGCCGCCAAAATGGAGTCTACAAAACCCAGGAGCTGAACCCGTAAGTAGAAATCCGCTCTTTCCTCCCCTCAAGGTGCAGCCACATGCAAACATGCACAAGCAGAGCACAAATCTGCAACGTCAAGTCACAATATCCAAACCGGAGTTGCACCTGGAAGTGGAAAGCACAAGAAAACCCGCGCGCACGACGAGCTGAAATGGGGGCAGAGATGATGTCAATACCCAGGAGCTGCATCCACAAGCACACCCGCACGCACCATGGGCTGAAATCACAAGCACACCTGCAAACACCACAGGCTGAAACAGACATGGAGATGGAGTCAACAGCTGGCAGCTGAACACATAAGTAGAAATCTGCTCTTTCTCCTGCAGGGTGAAATCAAACACGCATACAGAAGCAGAGGACAAATCTGCAACCTTAAGTCACAACACCTGAACAGGAGTCACACCTGGAAGCAGACACCATGAACACACCTGCACACACCATGAGCTGAAATGGGGGCAGAGATGGAGTTAATATCCAGGAGCTGAAATCACGAGCACACCTGCAAACACCACAGGCTGAAACAGCCACCAAAACAGAGGCAACACCTGGCAGCTGAACCCATAAGTAGAAATCCCGTCTTTCCTCCCCAAGTTGAAACCACACACAAACACACACAACCCAAGCAGAATCTGCAAGCCCAAGTCACAACAGACCAACGCGAGACACCTGGAAGCAGAAACCACAGGCACCACCGCACACACCATGAGCTGAAATCACTATCGCACCCACACACACCAGGAGCTGAAACAGGCAGAGATGGAGTCTGCCACTGGTAGCAGAAGCCACAAGCACAACCGCATGCACTGCAGACTGAAACCACTAACAAATCCACACGCACCATGAGCAGAAACCACTAAGAAACCTGCACACACCACGGGCTAAAACAGCCACAGAGATGGAGTCAACCACCCGGAGCTGAACCCGTAAGTAGAAATCCCCCCTTTTCCCCTCCAAGTGAAATCACACAGACACACGCACAGAAGCAGAGCACAAATCTGCAAGTTCAAGTCACAACATCCAACCTGGAGTCACACTGGGAAGCAGAAACCACAAGCACACCCGCACGCACCATAAGCTGAACTCACCAACACACCCGCACGCACGATGGGCTGGAATCACGAACACACCCGCACGCACCACGAGCTGAAACCACGAGCGCACCCACACGCGCCATGAGCTGAAATCACCAACACACCCGCACGCACGATGGGCTGGAATCACTAACACACCCGCACGCACCACGAGCTGAAACCACGAGCGCACCCACACGCGCCATGAGCTGAAATCACCAACACACCCGCACGCACCATGGGCTAGAATCACTAACACCCCCGCACGCACCACGCGCTGAAACAACCGCTGAGATGGAGTGAGCATGCCGGGAGCCGCATCCAGGAGCTCACCTGCACACCCCTCGCGCTGAACGCAGGAGCCAAGTCGCAGCCGGACGTGCCCGCCCTGCACCAGAGCCTCCCCGTGTTGGCACCGGAGCTGCCCTGTGCCTCGGTGAGTGCAGGGNCCTGGAAGCAGAAACGACGAGTGCACCCGCACGTGCCATGAGCTGAAATCACCAACACACCCGCACGCACCATGGGCTGAAGCCACCAACACCCCCGCACGCACCACGCGCTGAAACAAACGCTGAGATGGAGTGAGCATGCTGGGAGCCGCATCCAGGAGCTCGCCTGCACGCCCCTCGTGCTGAACGCAGGAGCCGAGTCGCAGACGGACGTGCCCGCCCTGCACCAGAGCC
>VWPW01004333.1:0-27002 GCA_013389825.1 Crypturellus undulatus
GCGTGGAGCTCCCACCTGAGGGATGAAATAAATCTTTAGCAGCAGTGGATGAAGACACCAAAATATAAAACAGTGCTAGGCACTCCCTAATTAATACCAGATGCAGATTCATTAGTATAGGGTAAGGAGAAGGTGAATTAATAGGAAATTATGGCCCCAAAAGTCTGCAGAAATAGACCTAAAGAAAATAAACATGGGTTCATTTGAGTCTGGTATGTGGAAAAGATCATTTTAATGCAGGGTAGATCTGATCAGCACACTATCCTAGCTGGAAAACATGGAAACGAAGCGTTGGTCATGCTGATATCCTGCCCAGGTGCTTTCCCAAGCGGAGCTGCCCAGCACAGCCCCGCCGCAGCCTCCTCGGCCCGCGGCTGCCCGGGGGGCGCAGTGCCCAGCGCGGCCAGCAGATGGCAGCAGGGAGCACGGCAGGGAGCGGAGGGCCGCGCCGCGGCATGTCCAGCGCAAGAAGCACCGCAGATTCCCTGGAATCGTCTCAGCAAGCTCGTGGGTCGCATCTGTCCCCCCTGGCAGTGCCTGGGGTGGTGTCTGAACCCAGCAAAGGGTTTCACGGGTAACATTCCTGTTAACATTGTGCCCTGGAGCGATTCCGGGACGTGCAGCAGCCTCAGACCTGGGGTTTCTTGGGGGTTCCTGGGGTCTGCATGGGGAGACCTGGCTACAGGATCGAAAGCTCCTTTCCTGGAGGGAGACGTGACTACTCTCTGTTTTCCTTCCAGAAATCACCTGACAAAGCCCAGCCGTGACAACACACCTGTGGAAAACAAGGCTCAGAGAGCTGGTTTCATGGCTTAGATAGCTGGTTTCAAAGGGCAGCCGTGGCACAGGGTGACATGGATGTTGTTTTGTTGCTATTTGTCATAAGGAAATTGTTTTCTCCTCCAGTGAAACTCACGCGCGCTTGGCTTCCAGATATGGGTGATGTATCTTCCCGCCACGAGGGAGGAGATGGCGGAGACTCCACACGGAAGCGTCACCTTCTCATGCCTGAATGGCTGCTAAAAATAGGAGTTACTCACCAAGCAGCCAAGCTGGGGTATAAAACAGCAGCTCCCAAGAGCGCCTGACCACTCTCCATACCTGTGGTTGAGGAGTGCGTCTTGACTTATGTCCAGAAAGGCAGGATTACAAACAGACAGGTAAATACGGAAAGAGCAAATAAGAATGATGTATGATCACTGTGCTGGAATCAAACAAAGCAGAAGGGGGTTGTTGCTTTGCTGTGATGAAATCTACTGGAATGATTTATTAATGGCAGCATCCTGGGTTGTTGGGTGGTTTTGGAGTTGCCTTGGGTGGGTACAGCTTGCCTTCTTGATCCCGAGAAGGATGGGATTGCGGTGGATTCATGTGCATGTGTGCGGGGCAGTGCTCATCTACAGAGATTCCTCCCTTGCTCTCACGTCGCTTTCTCCAAGGAAGCTCCTGGTCCTGGTGAGCAGGGATTGCTTGAACCCATTTCAGCAGCTGTGAGAAACCTGGTGTCCGGCCTTGGCTTGTCTAGAAATGCTTTGATTTCAAAGCAGACCCTGCGTTATCTGCACTAAACCCTTGCTAACCAGCTGGGTCCCGCACAGCTGGCAGGGACCAGCGTTGACCTTCCAGGACCCAATTTTGGGAGGCAGCTTGGGGGGTTTCCTTCTGAGACTTGTGACGACCTTGTGTCCCTGCTCGGTAGTTTCACTCCCTCTATCAGGAGCGTCTATAGCCCAGTTTATAGCATCATAAAACCCTGTGCACATGGTTTAGATAAGGAGGACTTAGATAACAGCTGTAAAAGGGGTTGATCATTTACCAAGGACCGAAACAGCCGTGGACGCCAGTTTTGGGGGTGAGCTCGAGAGGTGGTTCTTTCCATCATGCCCAACCCAACCAAGCAGCGTGGTGAGGAAAGCAAAAACCCAAATGAAAACGTTTTTTTCTTCTGCAGCAAGGAACCGGCAGTGGATATGGATATGGCAGCGTGGGAGCAGGGGAGGAACCCGTCGGGAAAGATCCTCTCACTGGACAGGCAAGGGGCGAAAAAAGTGTTGGAAATCTATGTGAGGCGCTCGCTGAGCTGCTGCGAGAGCTCCCTGGCTGCCAAGAGGAAAGCTCAGGACAGAGCCAGGGGCAAAAAGGCAGCCAAGCTGCAGAGGTCAAAAAGCGACTTCTGCAACTATTCATGCTCCAAAATCACCCCAAGGAAAGACCAGGAGGAGGAACCCAACACATCAGATCTGGAAGAGGCTCCGGATAAAGCGAGCAAAGTGTCAGCTCCAGAGAACTCCACGAAAGAGGAGTCGGAGCCCAAGGGGAAGAGCGGCAAACATTCCTCCCAGGGGAAAACCCAGCGCGCCTGGTTCAAAAGTTTCTTGAACTTCCTCTTCAGGAAGAATCCTGATGATCAGAAGGAAAATGCAGGGCAAAAGGCAAAGGAAAAAGATATCAAAGCTCCTCATGGCACCAAGACAGACGTGCCCAGGAAGCCTGGGACAGACGTGAACACAGCCCCGCCAGGCAAACCTCTGAGGAAGAGGCCCAGCCTCAAGAGGGTCTTCTCGTTTAAGAAGCACATGGCTGCTGAGGAGGAGCGCGGTGAGGCCGGAGCAGGAGCGAAGGCCGGGAGACCCAGCTGCCTCCCGCTGAGGCACATCCAGAGACCGGCCTCGCCAGGTGGGAGCCGGCCCCGCGGCCTCTCGGGGTAACGCAGGCAGCAGCCGAACGTGGCACCACGTTTAACCAAGCAAGGGAGAGCGTCCGATGCCGCATTCCTTACCCCTTGCCTTCCCTTAGGAGCACAGCAACAACCAGTCCAGGGCTCTGGGAGGGCTCCCAACTCAACTTGCTGTCCCCAGAAAGGGTCACTTTTGCCTCTCTTTAAAGATGGCCCTGGGTGAAGCCCAGTTCATTACTCAAACTCGGGAGTGTGGCAGATTGCTGCAGTCAGCAGCTCCCCATGTGCAGGTTTTGCACCTGTAGCAAATGAGGGACATGACAGTTTAGTTCAAACCTGCATTTGGGATCTAAGGTTAAATCTTAAACTATTAAAGGTCTAAGAAAAGTTGCTTTAAATTTGCTGCTGGCTGAGGGTGTGAGTGGGGACAGCTGTTGTGACACAGCAGGTGACCTGTGCAACAGGTTACGGTGAAAGTTAATCCATCTGCACCCTTCTCCCGCTGAAAAATCGATGAAATGGTTTTTATGAACGTTTGGTCAATTCAGGGCAAATTGCAGGAGCTCATAAACGGTTCAGAAAGCACCGTGGGATAGTTCATTAACAGTCTGCACTAATTTGGGGTGAACACGCGCAGGAATTTTGCTAGCTGGGTGCTAGTTGGGCCCTTTCAAGCAGCAAGGGACTCGCCCAAACCCAATTCTGAACGTGCGTTTGCCTTCTAACAGGTACAGACCAGCCTGACTGCTTCTACACGCAGGTCTCTGAAGAGATAGGGCTGATAGTTCAGGGCAGCGAAAGCCACGTGAGCAGCCAGCACCGTTTCCAAGAGCCGCAGGGCCCGGCCAGCGCGGATGGAGTTGGTGAGTGTTGCCCTGGACAGCTTCATTGCAGCTGCCGTCGCTGTGGGTTTGGCTCCAGGCACAGAGTCCGCATAAGACCCCAGACCCATGTTGCGTCTGTCACTATATGTGGCCTTTGGATTCATTCACTGCATCAGGGCTTGATTTTGAGAGGGAGAAACTCAAAGGCAGGAGGGTCTTTCTCCTGGCTGAGGAAACCACACATTTGTTCATAGCTTTAAGTGTGTTTTCCAGGGATAGAGGTATATGCACTTCCTCTGGATTTTGGGCGGGTGAAGTTTCATAGGCAGCATTACCTGCTCCCAGCATCTTGGTGTGGGGCTTGTGGAAAAGGCTGGAAATAATGTTGGAAATGATTCTTCTCTCTCCACAGAGGAAGCCATCAGGAGGATTGTTGCCCTCCTTCAGAGCACAGGAGATGATCTGGATAGGAAGGTAAGAGAAAACGTATTAGCTGCAGGGATAGAATTTGGGCCAAATTCTGATTGCTGTAAAACGGTGCAACATCACGGACTTGCATGGGGCAGCAGGAGGCCACAATGCTCCACCCAATCAAGGAAACGTCATCTTTTAATTCCTTGATTGGGTGGGCTCAGGTCTGTCTGTCTGTCCCTCCCTCAAAAGCAGCCTTGGTGTGGTGTGAAAGCACCAACACAGCTGCGACACCCCAAGTTCTTCACTCCTAACCTGTGTACACATGTGCTGCTCAAACAGGTGAAGGAAGATGCCCGGCTAAGAACATTTTTCAAAGAAATGTCCTACAGCTCCTTCAAGAACTTGGCTGATGCCTACGTGAGCACGGAAATGACAGCCAGCAGGCCCAACATTAACCCCCAAGAAATCCAGTTTGCCTTTGCTGTGCACCTCACTGCCAAGGTGGCCGGAATCCGCAACCAGGCAGTGAACAGGATCATGGGCTTCGGCACGCGCTACCTGGAAGATTCATTTGTCCCCCTGTCCTACAGCAAAATTCTCCAGGTATGGAGGAGCGAGGTGTTCACGGCTGAGCTGCCTGCAGCAAGCTGGGGCAAGTGGTGTCATTTAAGAATGATCCACAGGCGGGTGATGTCAGTTTACGCTAGAGAGGTTACAGAGTCCTGGATCTTAGGAGCGTGCTGGGGCTGGACCTTAGGAGCATGCTGGGGCTGGATCATGTTTTCCTACCTGGAAAAAGGTAGGAAACATGGTTGGATGGGTTGCCTTGATCTGTATCCAACAGGCACATGGCCCACGTGTGAAGAACAACTAGACTTGGGAAAATTTCCTACAGAATATACATAGGAGACCATGCTTGGCCAATAGCACCAGCCCCAGTTCGGGCTCCCTGCTGTCACTCACCTGGGGAAGGGACTCACGGGTGTCTTGTTCTGTCTCAACAGGACAGGGACCAGTTCAGCACAGAGAATTGCGAGAGCCCAGACTGAAATCGGCTGCTCCGAAATATGTTTTCCCAACCACGGCTGGGGCCCCCTGTGTCTGCGAGCCGAAGGATGCAGATTTCCCAATGTGTGGAGTAATCCCTGCAGCTGGTCTGAATCCACTGTGATTTGCCACCTGTGGAATTAAAATTTTCTAAGGAAAACAACGGCAAAGACACAGCAGCATGAAATGTTTAAAAAGCTACCTCGCTGGGGCAATGAAATAGTCTGCAATTCAAACATATCCCTTATTTCTTGGGGTGTCCTATATTTTCATTTTAGCTGTTATCTAACACATGTTTTACTTGACATTTGCTGTGTATTTTTTGTTTGTGCATGTCTATTTATATACCTGTTTTTCTATATGTGCAATATAATTTATATAGTTTCTGCTGTCACGCAAAGATGCAGCTCAGGCAAGTCAATAAAAATCATGCGTAAGTGATGCATAGATGTTCATGTGCTCCTTTCCTGGCTACAAAATCTGTATTAAAAGTGGCACCAATCCAGTTGTCACTGGATTGTCCAGGATGGAGCACCAGGAATTTGAGCTGGAACTACTCTGCCAAGGCAAGTTTCTGTGCCAAAAGATCTGTTGTTGTTTCACAGTTTCTTCTAGTGCATTTCTCAAATATGACAGCTCCCGAGTCCAGCCAGTCTTGTCTAAAAGAAATGAGAGATGTGTAGAAACATTGTACTTGGAATAAAGTTTGCCTTGCTCCAGCTGTTGTGGGATGCTCTTTTCAAGCCAGATGTAAAGTGGAACAAAGTGAATTTTACAGCAGATACATGATGTTTTCCAGCCATTTCTTGTCTATTTATGGCCATTTCCTTTCTAGCAGCAGGAGATTTATTGCAAAAGCAGATTGTGCTGACACCAAGCAATGAGTAAAGCTTGCTTCTGAGTAGCCCAGAAGCTGCACTTGATATAACTCCCTGGTGGACTGAGGAGATTTATAGCTGCTGGGGTCTCACCTACTATGTCTAAGGAGATGTGAAATGTCAAAGAGATTAAACCATAATCTCTGGGAACATTCCCAGCTAATCTTTGCCCAAACCCCTAAGCAGGGCCCTGGATTAAGGCTGTGGATCTTGGCTCGTGGCCGTGCTGGGTTTGCCATCACTGACTTCAGTGGGAGTCAACAGGACAGTCTCCCTTGGCAGGGTCAGACACAACTGCTGGGTCAAGCGTTGGGGGAAGGAGATAGAATTTTGGGTCCTGCAGTAGGCAAGAGGCTGGACTGGTTGACTTAATGACAACTGTGGCCTGGAAACACTTTGGTATGAAGAAACATGGTCATATTACAGATAGCCCAGGGGAGCCAAGCAGGGCTGTCACAGGGCTCCATCCAGTCTAGCCTTGCGTGATCGGGAGGGTGAAAAACCCCTCGTCCCTCTCCTCCATCCCACTCGGGTGGTGCCAGCTGTAAGCGCAGCACAAGTGCAGCATTTTGTTTGGCCACAAACCAGCGTCATCAGACTTTTATTGCAGGAGAAACTGAAACTGGGCTTGACTGTTTGCAGATCTTCATGACATTACCTTGTCCCTAGGCAGCTGCAAGCGCCCAGGGAATTTTAAAGACCCGATGCCCAGGCAGGGTGAGATGGTACCGAGCACGAGGCAGGGACTGGCGGGAGGGTTGTGCGATGACCTTTGCTGGCCAGGTGACTTGCTTTGCATTTGAGATCCTGCGGTCCGGGCTGCGTGACTGCATTTGCATTGAGCAGAAGAGGGTTTTGTTTCCTCCTTGGCTTCCCAGAGGACACTGTCTTCCTGCTGCGCACAGGACACTCCTGCCAGGCAAAACAACAGGGAGAAAAACATTAGTCTCTTCCATCCCCCTTCTCCTGTTCCCAATGTCACAGCTCAATGAAACATCCTCCTTTTGTGGCTGCTGGGCTCTTTTCCTTCCCATTCATCATGGGAGCAGTGCCAGCTAAACACGAACACAAGTGTTCACAGCTCCTGGCACAACAGCCTTGTGTTCCCAAACCATCAGAGCAGAAATGAGTCCACAGCTGGTCCCTGGGGTCTGGCTGCTGTGGGGCAAGGGCCAGAGCAGGGATCCCAGCTCCAAGTACACAGAGCTGCCACGGAGCAGGGATACCAGCTCTGAGCACACGGAGCTGCCACGGAGCAGGGATACCAGCTCCGAGCACACGGAGTTGCCACGGAGCAGAGATCCCAGCTCTGAGCACACAGAGCTGCCACGGAGAAGGGATCCCAGCTCCGAGCACACAGAGCTGCCAGGGATCCCAGAGCTGCCCAGAGCTGCCATGGGCTCCTCGTGCCGCTGCCTCTCACCGTTCACGTCTCTGCTCATTAGGGCCTTTGACATCTTGGCCTAATCGCTCAGTTATAAAACCAAGATGCTGGCTGTCTGGTACCACTGAAGATCTCTTGGCATGGAAGAAAGACGAGTTATTAGCCCTGGAGTTTTGAGCAGTTTCCAGCTCTTGGTATTACGCTCATCCTTCCCTAAACTCCTTGCCATAATTTCAGACCTCTAAGGCAATTGCATCTCCTTAAAATCCCTGAGATCACGAGCGCTGCCATCTGGGCTGCCGTCCGTCACGAGACGGGCTCTCCCCAGCCACCTGGCAGGTGTTTAACGGGAGCGAGGAGTTTTCTTGGGAAAGCATTCGAGGGTGCCGCTGGATCCTGCGTCTCCGCAGTCATTAGTCCCGGCTAATCCTGCCCTGCAGACCACCGGCTGCAGGGGGACAGCTTAGAAAATCCCCCAGGCACTTAACGGAGCAATCGGTTCAGAGCTCTGCGGCCCTAAGAGGATGATGACAGGGTTTGTCTCACGGGCAGTGTGGCACCAGGCCAGCGAGGTGAGCACAACACGGGTGCCCTGGGGGATCCTGTCCCCAGGGCTGGCTGTGCTGGTGGGTGAGGGCACCACACGGATTTTGCAGCATCCCTGGGAAGAAACCCTGCAAAGGGAGAAGGAAGACAGCAAAAAAATTCCCCTGACCGCAGTGGGGGAACAGCTGGGGCAGGTTGCGGAAAATGTGGGAACGTGGCTGATCTCAGCTGCTGCCTCAACGTCAGTAGCCCACTCATCATTCCCCATCCATCCTCCCTCTGAGTTGCTCATGTATCTTGCACAGGGACAACTGCTGTTTAATGAGCAGGGGAAGGCTCTCCTTCTGCCTCTCCAAATGGAAAAATCCCATTTAATATGTTGCCTTATGGCAGCTGCAAGGGAAGAAACTATTGCAACGTGATGCCCGCAGCAGAACTCAGGAGAGCATCTCCTGGTGCTGCTTCCTCTCCACACAGCCCTGCAGAGCAGGTTGCAACAGGGGCCTCCTGCAGCACAGGCTCTTTCAGCAAACCCAGCTGCCAAGGGGAAAATTGTCCTGGAGGGAGATGTGTTTTCCTGCAGATCCCATGGGATTCATCCACCTCTTTCCTGAAGTTTAGCAGTGGTGCTGAGCTCTCAGCTGAGGCGTGACAAGTGTTGAGCAAAGCAGGAGCTCCTCATACCTTGTATTTGCAGTTCCCATTTAATTCCTGAGGACCTGATGAGTGTAACTGTGGCACGAGTTAATTAACTGACAACATTCCACATTCTCTTTCGGTGTTCAAAGGCACTTCAAGGGCATTTGCGTGTCCAGATGGATCAGTGAAACGGTGTTTTGGGAGCCCTCACTTTGCTGGCAGGTGTTTCACAATGATGGCCCAAAGTCCTCTGGATGAGCGAGGCTCCTTTCCTATGAGCTGGAGGAGACAGGGACGTGAGTCACGCCAGATGGGAGTGCAGATATCACTGCACGATGACAACGTCTGTAAAACACCTAGTCAGACGGATAGAACAGGGTGAGCAGCAAGAAACTCACCTGACAAGGGAATAATTAAAAAAATCAAACACTGGAAAGACGAGAATAAAAAGAGCCAAACAAATCCAGGAATGCTGCATTTCTACAATAGGAGATGGTCACATGCAATTGTCCTAATGACAGGATTTGGTCATGTCTGTGATAGTCCAGATCATTGTAATCAATTTACGAACTCATATTTTGCTGCTTTCTGTTCTGTCTTCATGGCAGCGCTCAGGCAAGGGCAGTTTGGGCTGTGTGGAGTTATATTTATTTGGCAATACTCACCTGGTGATGCTGGAAGGCTGCCAAGGAAGGCACCAGGGAAACTTCAACCAAGAAACACAACAAGGATGGGATCTCTGCTCCCAGGAACTGCACCTGAGAGTCTCTTGTTGTGGATTAGCAAAAGCCCAGCAGCTGATGCCCAGGAATGGCTGTAGAAGCCAAGGGAAGTCCTCGTATCCTTACGGATATCTGGAACAAAACAGCATTGCAAAGGTTTCATCAGGATGCTGGAACCGTTCCTTGCTGTTCTGTAATGTTGTAGACAAAATGCCACATCAACACAGATGGGGAATGTTCTCTGATTAAAAATCCCTGTATTATCTACATACCCACATTTTATATAAATATGTAATACATATACATACAATCTTGAATGTAATATATACAATATTCAATTATAGTGTGCACGCTGTATGTATATGGACATCCTAGGAGGCAGAGTATTCCTTACATACTTAATGAATATATATATTGAAAATGGCAGTTTTCATTCTGCACATTGGCAGCAACATAGAAGATGAAATGGAAGTACAAATCTGTATTTGTTCTCATTTTTTCACTGTTTTTAATGCTCAATCAGATAACGAAGATAGGCTGAAGGCAGTTTGTTTCCCTTTGGTTCAATCCAGGACTCGGGGCACACAGTGCTCCTGCACGAACCCTCCTGGGGCTTTTGGAAGCATCGCGCTGGGCGGAACAGGAAGGCAAACGCAAGAGCTCGGAGGCTTCTTCCAGAGGAGATCTAAAAAGCTGGCAAAGATGTAAAACCTTCCAGTAAGGAGCAAATGTAAGAAATATTGCCAAACCTGCAGGCACACAGTGTGTTCTGTGTAACGCCCTGTGTACACCCCTTGTGTAACACCATCTGGATTTAAGTGTCTTATACAAGCCTTTACTCAGTGCTGAGCTGCTCTTGAGCTGGGATTAAAGGCGAATCCTGTTTAGAAAAACACCCTTGATGAAAAAAGCACGAAGCAAAGAGGAAAGTTTGCGGGGATCTTCCAAAGTGTGACGGCACAGTAAGGCAGAGACCATCTCCTGGAGGGCTGCAGGAAGACTTAGGATCGTTTGTTATAAAAGGGAGCCTTGGTTCAGCCTGGAGCAAAGAACTGGGGGCAGTGAAGGATTTTGAGTCCTGTTTTGGTCAGGGGAAAATGACTGCTTTTAGCACAGGAGGCAATTAAAATAGCTGATGAATCTGAACACGGTGGGGATCTGCCATAGAAGGAGACAGAAAATCCCTCTTCTGTATTCCTGTGTAACCAAATAGAATGATCCTGGAGAGAACAGCGGAGACAAGAACTTGAAGTTCACCCAGAGAAGAAGGACAAAGCGTGATATTGAGCCAGACACAGAAATCTGATCTCTGCAAGCCCAGGGGCTAGAGATGGCTGAAGAGGAGATCAGGGCTTCAGGCACCCCGTTCTCCCTCTCTTTTTCGGGCAGTGGCTTTCTCGTCCTTTACCAGGTCGGAGTGCTGCAGTCCCTCCTGGAGCTGGCTCCGGAGCTGCTCCGCTCGGCGTGCAAGGTCTACGGCTCCTCGGCAGGATCTCTCATCGCGGCGGCTGTTGTGTGCGGCATCAACCTCGGTAAGAGAATTATTGCCTTGATTTTCTCATTTTCCACTTTGTTTCCAAATACAAACGCAGGCACTAATGCCATATAGGGCAAAAGGAGGGAATGGGATGACATGACTGGGAGAGCTCTAGCCCTCTGCTGAGGATGACTGAAATTGGCTGGTAGAATAAAATATAATAGTGAGATTCTCGGGCAGAGAGATTTCCACAACTCACTTCTCTTGGTGATAAAGAACATTGCAAGAACATAGGTCATTTCTGTGACCTAACAGGTTCTAGCTATGACCTATTTCATCACTCGGCCGGGCTCTGGGAGAAGAGATTTGTTTGTAACCCTTGAGGTTTTGATCTCTTGGCATATAGGGCTACTGAATCCATGGCGTAGCCCTTTCCCTTTTGCAGAGTTGGGTTCCACATCTCTGTCCTTGCTGTGGCCCGTTAGCTTGAATATTGAGTGCTAAAATCGGGATAAGTATCTTTTACTTTTTTGGCATATCTGTAGCTCACCTACTATAGAGGAGGGAGGTTTTCACAGGAGCTTTTACAATATTTGAAGCCTCTGCTTCACATATGTTAGGACCATTCCACTGAATCTAAAACTGATTTAAAAAATAGGTGAATATATTTAGACAAAGGCGAGCCCAACCGTCAGAAACTTTTCTGCCCACGAGGGAAAGAACCTCCATGCATATCAGCAAAGATGCAAATACTTTCCTCTCTGGTTTCTCATCCTGTTGCAATAGAACAGAGGAGCCAGGGCTGTCAAGCAGGTATAACAGCTCTTGCTGTCACCATCAGTGCTGCAAAGTGGGTCTGCTTCACTGGAGGAGACAGGGCACCATCTAATGAGTTAGTGGAGACTCCAAGTCAATCTTGTGCCCAAAACATCCTCCCTCAGGGGAGGAAAAGACCTTTTGGACAGTTTTTAGTACGGGAAAGGCACGTGGGTCCTGCACACAAACTCAGTCCAACACAAATCTGGCAGAATTGGGGCAGGAAGAGGGTAAAAGGCAGTTTAGCCTCTGCACCCCATGCAGCAGTGGCCCCCGATGGGGCACTAAATGGGGTGATTGTGCTCAGACACTAATGGCCCCTGCCTGTCCTTCTCTCCATGCCTGGGACCCAGGAGCACTAAGCTCCCTGACCCAGCTGTCCCTGGCAGCCTTGGGCCCACATCACAGATGGCTCTTAGGGAGCCAGGTCACTTGTGAGCACGCAGAAAGCTGGGACAGGCGGGGACTATCAGGAGCAGCCCAGCTCTGGACAGCCCCAGTAGCACCCCCAGGGCCGTCGCCAGCTCCCGCTTCCTACCTGGCAGCTCGTCAGATTCTTCCCAAAGTTCTTCCCATTTCCAGGGCTCAGGCCGAGCAGAAGAAGTGCTGGGCAGGTGTGTTCTTGTGCTGTTGCCAATACCCCTCCTGGGGCACCGCAGGCTCTTTCGGCTTCCCCAGAGACCCTGCGTGAACCTGCCAAGTGTTAATCGTCATGCCACATGGCCCGAACATCCGCTCAAACACTTATAACCCCTCTTAATACCTGGGTTGCTGCAGTTGCCTTCAGGACACTCCTTGTAATCCATCTGTCTGGCCATATTTTTAAAGCCATGTGATGGGACAGCCCGGGCGACCTCTGCTCCTGCAAGGGTACAAGTATTGGTGCTCAGGCAGGTGCCTGTTGAGCTCTGCACCGCTCCGGAGTCCTGTGGAGCCTACCTGGGGCACACAGATAACTCCGGGCAGGATCAGGGAAATGGAAAACGTTTTCAATGCACCAGTTCAGCCAGTTGAGTCATGGGTATGCATGACCTGAAGGAGAGAAAGGGCCTCCTCAACAGTGTCCTGCAGCTGCACTCCTGCTTCCACCATCAGGGAGAGCAGATCTACCTTGAACACAGCAAGCAAGGGAAAGGGAGGAGGGAACAGCCAAACCTCTGGCTGTGACTGCCAGACTTTCCGGAACCTCTCCCTGCTCCCACAGACTGAGCATGGAAAAGGTTCAGCTGCAGTATCAGATCCTATCGCGTCCTGCCGCTGACAGCAAAGGGTTTTAATTTGGGGCAGGGTTAAAAATAAATATGTTAAGGTAGCATAAATGCTGACTTTTTCTCTCTCCTTTCTTATATCAGATGACCTAAAGGAAAATTTCTTTGTCAGTGCAAGGGAATGCAGGAATACCATCCTGGGCCCTCTGTCTCCCAAGTGCAGCCTGATGGAGAATATCAAGAAGCTTTTACAGAGGACCCTCCCAGAGAACTCCCACCAAGTGGCTTCGGGAAGGCTGCACATCTCCCTCACGCGGGTGGTAGATGGCCAGAACGTCATGGTCTCGGAGTTCAGCTCCAAGGAGGATCTCATTCAGGTAAAGGGACCTTGCTCGGAGGCCTGTAAGAAGATCTCCTGCTGCTCTTTTGGAGGTGATGACTTGAGCTCATAGCGAGCTCCAAGAGGCCTGTTGGGGATGGGAATGCTGAGGGAAATGCTGTTGGGGCCAGAGCGTGGCAGGACCTGCTTTTGGCCTCAAAAATCCCAAGCTGACATGTTATTCAGCTCTAGCAAGTGCTAGTGGCTCCTTGCAAAGAGCTGGGTTCACGCTAACGTGCCCTCCAAGCCTTCTGCGTGGGACTCTCCTTGGCCAAGAGCTGGCCAGGGTTATGTTGCTCCTTCCTCTTCTTGGCAGGAATTTCCCTCGTTGCCTCTGCACTTTCCTGGGAAGACAGTGCTGCACAAAAAGTCTGGGTTGCCAAATCAACAGCTGATTAACCCATAAATTAGCTGCTGGAGGAAGAATCCCAGCGTAAAACCCCAAAGGAGCTTGCCAAGAGAATCAGGGATTTGTTGTCCTGGGGAGACGATAGAGGATGGGCAAATGGATGGCAAATACACGGAGATGCTGAAACTCCACTAGCGGTGCCTGCCCTAGGCTCACCCCAGCCATCCCTGCCGCTAGTTACAACCGAAAAGCAACTCCCAGTTCAAGAAACTGGGGAGGAATTGTTGCAAACTGTCCAGCAGGATGATTTGACCATTTAAAAATTCCCAGCAGAGCCAAAATGTTTTGAGAGAGTGTCTTGGTTTTGTCAAAAGCCTTCAAGAATGAAAAACGACCTGAAAGTTTCACCTTCCCAAGGCCAAAAAGTGTTTGGACAGGGAAATATAGATATAGAACTGTGATACTGCTGACAGTTATACAGTGAGAATGATGTACTGTGCCCTTACCAAGAGAAGCCTTTCAGCTTTATTAAAATGAGATGTTTTGGCCTTCTTGAAACTTTTCCTCTTTACACAGCAGTGTGCAGAGTCCAGGCGGTACCTGCAACCAGGTGATTTGTCTCACCTGGATTTGCATGTCCTGAATGAAACAGCCCTTTGTTCAGAGGAACCTCCCTAGTCACACACACTTTCCTGCAACACTTCTGTAATCCCGTCTCTCCCAGGCTATCCTCTGCAGCTGCTTCCTCCCTTTCTACTGCGGATTCATCCCTCCATCCTACCGAGGTGTGGTGAGTGCTCTTTCCAACACCGCTGATGCTCTCAGCGGTGTGTTCTTGGGGTTAAACTTTACATTCCCTTGAGCAGACAGGGAAGGAAATGTCCAGGCATTTCCTTAGGGACCTTGAGGCATGTTCTTCATTGCAACCTAAGCTTGCAGCTTTGTCGAACTGCCATCTGGAGGGTCATCTCCTGCTCTGGACACAGCGCTTGTCTTGCAGTTCTCCACGCTTGGGAGGTGCAACCTGGTTATCCCAGGCAGGGTTTGTCAACAGTGCAGATGTCTCCATTAGCTCAGGTGCAGACCAGTGTGACAGGAATACTGAAAGCCTGTGGGAGGAATCCTCCTCCAAGCATGTGCACATTCACACGCTGTGAAACACCACGAGAAGTCAACAAATTGGAGCTAGCTTGCAGTTACCCCTCAGTAGAATACAGGGCTGATGTGTGGTGACCTGCTTGTGGATCAAGGCCTACAAAGCCTTGAGAGCAGATTTGCAGCTAGTATAAAATGGGGATATCCCCCAGATTGGACCGGGCTGTATTGACTGAGCCTCTTCAGACCACTATAACTGGCTGCCTGCTCAGATCTGCACCTTAACCCAGACCGTAGAACACATTCCCTGAGTCCGTGGAGTTCGCAAGACCCAGGACTCTATGACATTACTGTGCAAGGCTCTTCTGCTCCTTCTTCTCAAGGGCTTAATGTGATCAACTGCAGTCCTTGCAACTTCAGATCCCATTGAGATGGGTGGTAAATTGAGATTTCTGTCAAATCGAGCAATTGATATTTCTCTTGCCAAGTCAGTCCTCCATGTTGCAAGAGTTTGCAAGTGAGTTATCAAATGTGGGTCTCCTACTCCTTGAGCTCACAACAAAAGCAGAAAAAGACCAAACCTGAGATGGAGGACTTAAAATTTCTATGACACCTTCAATTCAGTGATGCTTGACCGGCTAGTGACTCCTGGAACAATCTCATGAAGTTTTGTGAATAGAAGTTCTATTTTCATATTAATAACTGCTGTGGATTACAGCACCATGCTCAGTGCGACAGCTAAACCTTTGCAAGCTGCTGTGCCACCATAGCCTCAAGATTTAATAAGGGCAGAAACACAGTTCATGGCCCCTCTCTCACCAGGACTGGGGTCTCTGCAGCTGCTCCTGCCTGAAGACCAGGCTTGGAGCCATGGGCAGGGTGCCAGGAGGAGCTGGGAAGGCAGGGATCAAGGGTGAGAGGTGGGAAGAGACTTGGTTGCAAGTGGAAAGACTAGACATGCTGGAATTGGCTCTTCGTGACGCTGTAGCAACCCTCCTCTCCAAGCACGCCCTCCCTCTGCTCTCCTCCCGCAGCGCTACGTCGACGGAGGCTTCACCGGCTTGCAGCCCGTTTCCACCCTGGAGGAAGCTGTGATCACGGTGTCCCCGTTCACAGGGGAGATCGATATCTGCCCGCGCGACTGCCCTGCCATCTTCTACTGCTTCCAGATCTTTAACGGCAGCATTCAGATCTCCATAGAAAACCTGTGCAGGATTAGCTACGCGCTCTTCCCACCCAGCTCCGTGGTAAGCCCGTCACGTCCCCTTCCCAGCTCCATTCTGGCAGGTGCTGAACCTGCCTTCCCAGGGCCTCGACGCAGCCACGTTTGTGACCTCGGCTGTTTCTGCTTGCAGATACTGAATGACATGTATTACCAGGGGTATGAGGACACTGCCCTTTTCCTCTGCCGGAATGGTAAGTTTTCCCCTCCAAGACCGAAAAGGTAGCCAAAAGTGTGACCTGCTGCCAGCAGCATCGCCCAGGCGGCCGCGACATCTCCAAGGACATCAGCCCTTTCTTTTGTGCCTCGCAGACGCCTTTGGCACGAACTATTTCGATGGCAACTTCCGCTTTGCCAGCATGTGCGGGAAGAGTGACCTGCCGCGACCCGACGGGACGCCGAGCGGCCCGGGTAAGAGGGCAGCGCGGCTGCTGGCACCTCGCTTCCTTCCAGGTGCAGCATTTTGGGCACTGCTCCTGAGCGCTGGGGGTGGCAGGGGCCTTGAGATCTGCTCCAGCCTTGGAAAGGAGCAGTATTATATTTAAGATATTATATATTATTTCTATATCTGCCTCGTGGCACATTCCATGAGGGCACTAGCTGCTGCTCTCTCTTTTGGAGCCAGAAGGCCATAGGGATTATGAGGTTTTTTATTTCTTACCAAGGCCACCAGTGCTCTTGGGCAACCACAGGCAAGTGCCATCCCAGAGAGGCTTTGCAAGAACAGGACAGGTTGGATCATGGCCTGGCCTCCAGTCTCCATGGGTTGAGTTGCAGCAAGAGCCGCTGGATGACAGCAATTATTGCTTTCTTGGGCTATTTCTCATGGCTGATCTTTGTGCCACCATTCGCAAGTGCAGGCCTGGCTCGGTGGAGGAAGCAGCAGTTCAGACTGCAGGATCCACTCTCCAAAGTCCTCTTACAACTGTACAAGCTCCCTGTCAAGATGCCAGCTTTTGTCTGGAAGGGGTAAGAGCGTCTTGGTAACGGGATGGGGCAGAGGAAACCCCAGGCTGGGTGTCAGCACTGGAGATCTGGCCAAATGTGGAGGCAGAGAGGGAGAGGAGAGACGCTGCGGGGAGATGGCACAAGGCTGGTGAAAGAGTAAGAGAGGAAGAATATTGCCACGGGCGTTTACTGTTGGCACTTAGCTGCATTTGTTTGCTGGCCATCATGCTCTGCCTGCTTTGACTTTGCTTTTCCAGGCTCCAGCAGCTGTGCGGATTGCTGGAAGAGATCAGCTCCCTGATAAAATGGTTCCAGAAGCTCCTCCAAAACGTGGTGCCTGCGTTGCCTAGAAGAGCTGCGGCCAGGCGGTGAGAGCGATTCCAAACAGGGGAGGCTGCAAAGCAGGGGGACATCCAGGAAAACCATGGGGGATGTCACCAATAGGTCACTGCTGCTGAACTTGGCCAAAAAATACAAATCCTGGTACTCCAAATTGAAGTATCTAATTTCTCCTGCACTGCCCCTATATGTTTTGCCATTTAGTGGCAGTTACGAACCAGAATATTTGTCTGATGGGCTCTATCCTAGCAGAACACATCAGGTATGTCAAAAATCCTGGGGAATTCAGTGCTAAACCTCATAGATTCAGAGCATTTAACAAGCTGGATATTCTCAGACCCCAATACCAGCTGGGGTGGTTGCAGTGCGAGGGTCAGAGCTGCAACGTGGCCGCACCGAGCGCTTATGCTCCAGATCATGGAGTATAATGTAAAGATACTGTAACGCAAGCAGCTCTTGCCACATCCTTCCCCAGCCAGGATATCAAGCAGCCCTGGGGCTACCTGTCCTCCTTTGCCCAGTGACACCTGCTCCACTGAACTGCTTGTTCCCTTAGGTAACTCTCGCCGATGGGGTCTCCAATGGACGCCACACTGTTCTGCCATCCCAGGAAGCAGGTGTGACACCGGAGCTCATTTCACAACACAGCACGACCGCCGTTTTTAGGGAGTTCTTTTGTGGATTGCTTTTTCACTCGGGGAAATGGGCTGAGGCTGTTGCAAATGCTGCTGCCGCTGTCTCCCTGCCCAGGCTTGAGCTGCTCTAACATGATGGCCGAGGAAGCGCGCCGCAGAGTGGGCACCTCGACCTGCACGCACAGCCCAGCCACCCATTTCCTCAGCCTGTCCACTCACTAGTCACTACTCTGCTTTAAGGGCAGATTACACAGCATACACGTGCCAGCACGTCACATTTTAAGTGTTTTCCTCTCCCTCAAAAGCTTTGAGACACTCACTAAACAGAGAAGATGAAGGTCTCACAGAGCCTATTGGGCAAGAACTCATTTCATCATAACCTCAGAGGTCTGATTCTCCTGCCTGCTTGAGATTGCACTCTTGAACCCCCTCTGACTTTTATGTTTCTCCATCCTTTTCCACTGCTGCAAAATGAACACCTCCTCCCTCCATTTCAAAACAACATCCTACATATCTCCCATTAGGAGAGCTGGCATTTCAAAATTATATTAGTTCTCCCCATCTGATTTTCCATAACTTGTTGCTATGAGCATTGTATTATCCAGGCAAACAACTTGTGTTGCTGGTTGGTAGGTAAAACGGCCCGGAATCACTCATTCCAAACACCCAGTGGATGCTGACGGGCTGGCAGTGCCCTCGGCCGACTCTGCGCCGTCCGTGGCTGCCCCCAGGCAGCTGCGGGTCGCCCCAGCGCAGCATTTACCTGGCCAATTTATCGAACGGCACCAAGGGAAACGGCACAGAGGGAAGTTTCATTCAAAGAACCTTGGGAACCACAGGCATGAATGTCACCTTGCTGTAGGCTGCACTGATGTAAACAGAACCAGGCCTATGAATGCTCAGTAAAAGTTTGATATAATTATGTTCTGCTGTCTCTGCGTGAAGTCAATGGCCTTGCAATGTGCACCTTTGAACATGCCGAGAGAGATCAGGGTGGTTATTTGTGTTGATTCCAACAAAACCTCTTCCTCATTCCCCTTGTGACATCCTGGAGCAGCCCTACTCAAATGGAAACTTTCAATATCCCCATAAAATAATTGTCTTCTAGGAACTGGACATCCAAAACAACTAATTTATTTGCAGATCTCTGCCATAAACAGGAGTGGAGCTTGAACTACACAAGCAAGTCTAATCTCCAGGTACAGGGCAGGGTGCTTGGTCAGGGACAGTTAGGATAACTTTAGTTTGAGAACATTCAACAAAAACATCCCACAAGGAACGTCTATAACTGTGCATCCCTACAGACCTGTGGAAGGAGGGCTCCATGCTTTGCCCTTTCTCAGACAGAAATACTTAATAACTCTCAGCATGCAAAATGCAGCTGCTGTGTGCTCTGTTAAACCCCACCTTGTCATGCAAGGACACCTCACCCCACTGTTGCCTCTTCTGTGTGAGCTTAGGACTTGTAGCATAAAGGAGGCTCTGCCTAAGGCAACGGAGAAAGGTGAAGTTTGGCACCTCTTTTGAATCACCTCATTCAGGCGTATCACCCTGGAGAGGCCAGCTGGGAAACTCAGCTGCATCAGATTGTCTTCTCCCAAAATGCCTCAATTAAAGGATCGATAACCAGAATCCCCTGGTGCCCACAGGGATCTGAGGAGGATTTGGAAGGGATTTGCAAGGGATTGTAGGCCTGCCTGTACCGGGCCCTGGTTGCTGCCCCTGGGTGCTCCTCGGTGTGTCTCCGTGTCAGTCTGCAGGCTGGGCCTCCTGTCACTCTGTCTCTCTTCAAACCATGAACTGGGGACAAAAGCAGCAGCTGGGTCAAAACGCTCTTTTAGCCAAGACCAGCAAGTTCCTGAAGGGCATAAAAACATAGTCAGTCTCAAACACTTCTGACAATTCCTGTGTGACAAACCAGACTCAAAACCCTGATCTGGGCTGCAACCCTCTGCCCTGCTGTCTAAAGGCTAATGGGATAAGCATGCTTTAAAATCCTTAAAAACACTGGCTCTACTCTCCTTCCCTGCTCCAGTGCTACTTGGCCTAATCTGCACCCAGCACAGGGTGGATGTGAGGAGAGTGTGGACATAACCTGAGTCAAAAGGAGCTTCTCCAAAGCTAGGTCAGACACTGTAAGGAGAACATGCAGCTCATTCCACATCTGTCCTGGGAGGCAATGGATAAGTAGGCAAATGAGTGTGGTCAGCCAGCTAATCCACTCTGGGCCTTGCTTGTGTGCAGGTCCTCCTGCAGCAACAGAACTTTGAAGATAGTCTGATGTGCACAGGAAAATGCGGATGAGTCGTGTGCCAGAATTATTTCCTTGTTTATCTGGGGCATTATTTTGCACAGAACTTTGAAAATTTGGAAGGTTTGAATTTAAGGTTCCCTTATTTTGCTTAAAATTGAGCTGGGAAGAGATTGATCTACAGCTCTAATTAGCTGCTCTTAGACTGAAGTATTTTCGCAGGGTTGCACCCTGGGACAGCTAAATAGAAATTTTGGCAAAGACCGATCATCTTTAATGACAGACACTGTGCTCCTTCCCTCACCAGAATGAAAAGATGCATTGGCAGAACCTGTTAATACCTTGCAAAGACAGTAAATGACTTCCCGATGAGATATCCAAAGTACCCAATGCTCTTTAACACACTCTTGGTGTATTTGCTCAGCTGTCCAGGCACGTCCTGCTTTTCTGGAGGTGCAGGAGCTGCAAAAGCAGTCAGTGGATGGAAGAAACAGAAGGAAACAAATGAATATAAATTTACAAAGGCAAGAGGTCGCAAGGCAATGCAGGTTGGACTGCACACACCTCCTGCCATGAAACAGCCATTGATACCTTAAGTATAAACCTGCCCTCTACTGGTCTTGGGTCTTTAGTAACAAAAACCAGGAGTAGAGATTTGCAAAGCAGTTGCAGTGTTTGGACCACCCTTTGCTCACCACCTTGAGCTCTGTGCTCCTCAGTCCCTTTGAGCATCTCTAAGGAGCTAGATGTTCACCTGAAGGGAATAAGTTGTGTGAAAGATGTGATCTGCTGGGACTCGGTCCACAGCAGGCCTTGGAGGGAAGCAGTTTTAGCAAAGAGAAGCACAAACATAGCTAATTTTCCAATAGGACCTTTCTGGTTGGGGCACATCCTAAAATCTGCCCCACATTTGTGGGGAGATGTGTGGACAGTTAGGAGCTCAGACAGCATTTGTCATGAGTTTGCTTGTGAGAAGCAGGGGAAAAATAGCCACATCACCCAAAACAGGTGACCATTACCTCCCTCCCATTCCTGATGTTCTCAGCAGCCTGTAAAACCAGATAGCTTTTTCTTGCAAAGAGAGCCCAAGGTAAGTGCCACTTGAAAACCTCTGAGGTGAAGGAAGTGCTTGTCCTCTACCTTTGTGAGGATGCAGAAGCAGCTGATGGGCTTCCTCTTTCATTCCGTTTGCTGCCCAGACCACGGGGTTTTCTTTTGCCATGTCCTTGGGGCCTGTGGCTCTGGAGTGCAGCACCCTTGTTGCTGGCTTCTCTTTGCTTTTCTCACCATTCTCCAGCCGGGAAATACAATCCTTGGCAAAATAGCTTATACCAAATTCACCTGGAGGAAGAAACTCCAGGTCACACCACTTGGGGATCGGCTACATTTCCAGCAACACAAGCAGAGACAAGGCTCAACTGGAAAACAAAGGGACTGATACCCACAATGTCCGGCTGATCTAAGCATCAGTGTGGGGTCCAACACCACACAGGGCACCTGAGCTTATAGAGCTGCTGCTTAGGTCCTGGGGGCCTGTATTCCCTGGAAAGCTTTACCACGCCCGTGGCAGGGGATGAGAAGGGACCTCAATATTCCCTGTAGGAATTTCCAGAGGGGAAGCATTGCACAGGGAGCTTCAGGAGAGGCCACAGAGGACGGGACTCAAGTAATCCTGTCCATTCCTGGAATGCAGCAGGCTCTTTTGTCCAATCTGACTCTCTTAGCATCTTTCACCTTCCCTCAGCAGAGGGTCATGCTAAGGGAAACGCCAGATCTACCTGCTCCTCACTTGCAACAACTTACTTAGTCTTTGTAAAAAGGAGTCTGTGTCCATGTAGCCACGGCAATAAAACCAGTCCAGAATCTGCAGAGGAAAGTTCAGGGTCAGGGCAGAGTAGCCACCTGTAAGGGCCTTGGGGCTCAGGGTACCTGTAGAAGCAGCTCACTTGGTGTGTGGGAGGCACAAAAACACACCAGATGCGGTACATGTTGGCTTTTGATATTTGTATGAGAAAACTGGAGGCTTGGAGGAACAGGAAGGCAGTTGGGTTTTCTCTGGGACAGATGTCGTACTCGCCCATTAAAGGGCTCACTGTGATTGTGGCCTCGGTCACGAAGCTGGTCTGCTCCATGGCAAATTCCCCATCAATGTAGCGCTAGGAGAGAAAGTGAGGAATGCTGAGTCTTCCCAGAGAGATGAGGGGGGTCACACAAGTGGGAGGAAGGCAGGGTTTCTTCCCCTCTAGCCCTAAATAGGATAGGGCTGTGAACATGCCCCCTCCAAAGAACATCCCTGCCCACTGCTCTATGTGCTCCAGGATCTACATCCACTCACTCCTCCCATCCAATCAAATAATTAATGAAATGCCAGACAGGTGAAGCAGAAAGTACTTAAGCTGACCCCATGGACAGGTAGATGCTCTTGGGGGTAGGTGAGTCCTATCTTCAGCACGGTCAGGCTGTGGGACACCCGAGTTCAGTTCATCCCACTGCAGACACCACCAAGCAACTTTAACGGCAAACACTGAGGTACAAATATCCTTCTTGCCACCACTGGGGGAAAGACACACAGGGACCCCTTCACCTGACCTAGGACAGGGTCTTCAGACAAGAAGGGTACTCACCACGCCGTGGTACAGAGGAGGGATAAAGCCAAAATACACCGGGATGAAGCAGCTGCAGATCACAGCCTGTGGGCGAGACAGAAAGCACGGAGATAGCGAAGCACCACGACACTCTCCTCCCTTTGGAAATGGCAGCTCATTGTTGGAAAACGTTGGAAACGGCAGCTCCCTGTTGCAGACTAGACCTCATAAAGCACAGCTAGGTTTTGGGAAGGAGGCACGTGACTCAGAGTCTGAGCAGGCTTCTCCCAGAGTTGTCCAGTAAATCACCCTCAACCACCCTCTTCCTTCCCGCACGGGGCGGGGAGGCTGCTCGCACCTGAATGATGTCCTCCTTGGAGGCAAACTCCGAAATCACCACATTTTTGCAGTCAGGCACTCGGGTGAGGACAATGTGCAGCCTCCCAGAAGCCAGCTGGTGGGCATTTGTGGGAAGATGTTTATTTAAGGTCATCCTTAGGCCATGAAGGGCATTTACTCGCGATGAATAATACAGGTAGTTAGTGTCTTTCACAGTACTGAAGAACAATGGCAACATCTCATCTAAAGACAAAGCAAAGAAAAACAACCATGACAACGTATTATTACTATGTACTTTTCAGGCTACATTTCCACCTGGCAAAGATGCATTTTACCATGATGGTAAATATTCATGAAGATCCATTATATTCATTAGTGCTGGAACTCTTACAAGTGGACCTAGATTTTCCAAGGATCTTCAATATTGCATCAACTAGGTATTGCTTTATTTTCCATTTCTCTTCATTGCCTCCATAAAATCATCTATATAACATGTCCTCTCATTTGTTCTGCATTTTAATGTACTTCTGAGCTCAGAGGGTATAATTTTCCTTATAATTCATGGTCCTTTCCACATTCAGTATTTTCTTTCCTGTGTTTTAGGAATCTATCAAAAACATCAAGTGCTCTATTCAGCACTTCTGTTTTTCATATTAGATATATTTTCCCTTTATTTGAATTAACAACATGCAATAAGTTATTTTGCAATTGTACCTAGCAGATTTTCTCTGCAGAGTTAATCTACTTGTATTTTCCAGTCTGGAAGTTAAAGAAATAAAATTCTGAGGAATTAACCACTGAATAAAGAAAAATATTCTAAGTAAAAAAATATCCTTTGCAAATCCAGTATTTCCAGATATCTGACCTCTCTAGACACACAGAATAAATGGAAATGCAGAGCTCTTACCTATGTCGCACTCGCACACCGCCAATGCAGCTATAAACGACCCTGAAGAAACTCCATAGATCTTAGATGCAGATTTCAATATTTCGGGTGACAGTTCCCTCAAAGCCTTCAGCACTCCAGCTTCATAAATTACCAGGAAACCGCAGCCCCTGAACAGAATAGAGAGGGGTCTTTTCTCATTTCTGTTTCTCTTCATCATCTATGCTCTCACCAAGTGCTCGAACTGCAGGAACAGGGCTGCCCGGGACAGAGCTGCAGGTCTGTTCCACAACACTAACACTCAGCAAGAGCTACACTGGGTTTGTTCCCCACATGCTCCTGTTTCTGGCCTTTTCTGTTGTTTCTTCCTCTTTCTGTTGCTGCTTTATACCTGTTTGAAATACATCTGTATGTGAAATATCCAGAAAAAAAACAGCAAGAGTGGGTGCGGTGAGCTGTTTTTTAATGCCTAAAACCACTAATTAAAATAAACAGTCTACGTTGCAATGTTTCCAAGAAAGGTGTTTGCACCTTTGCAAGTTTGCAGCACAGGGGAAAAAAAAAAAAAAAAAAAAAAAAAAAAAAAAGAAACTATCACCCTGTATACAAGTTTCTTACAAGGTGCAGTTCAAAATTGTCACATTTATCCCTGGGCTACCAAGCCCTATCCTGGGGAGTAAAGTTGCAAAAGGCAAATGTATTATTAAAGAAACCATAATCTAGGTTGTTCACTTAGTTTCACAGATTTAGGGTTCAAGTTTGTTTGCAAATGCTACAAATCTAGAGTCCAGTTAACAATTCCTGGCTTAATTTGCTACCTAAATGGTTGAAGTTTATTGACCTGTTGGTCTGAAAACAGTCTAAGGGGGAAAGAAGCATCTCTGATGTACAGAGTCATCTGTTGATTATCTGTTACAAAAGTGTACAGACTTCTTGGTGTTGCAGCCATGTGACATGTTGGGATATTGCTATGTGGAATTGCTATGTGGAAAAGCAGCACTGAAACCCAAGCAGAAGCAGCTGTCCTACCCAAACAAGGATAACTTCAACAAATGGGAAAAAAAAAAAAAACAAAATGCACAGAATGCTCCCCAAAGTCTGTAGGGCAAAGGCTTCACAAACCTTCTAGGATGGACTCTCTGCCTCTCCCCACGTGTTGATGCAGAGCCAGGGTGGGTTTTGTACTCAGGTCTAGTGAGTAACCCTGATGTTCACATGTCAGCATGTGCTGGACACTCCAATGCCCAGGACCCCCTCAACTCTCATTTTCTGAGGACCTTTAGCTTGCTTAGTAGTGCGTGTCCTCAGTTTCATACAGGAGCAGAGCCCATTGCCACCCAACTCCACCCAAGAAACAAGCCACTAAGCTCCTTACAAACACGTTGCATGAGTGTTGCTGATCCCCCTGCAGAGCCAAAGGGTAAGGCAGGGATGGATGAAAGACTTGGGGAGGAATAAATACATTACATGCCAGTGAAGTAAACACAGTGGAAATGTTGTTTAGTCTAACCTTTAGCATAAATAACTCTTAAGGGTTGCACTGAGAAGAGTCAACTCTAGATGCTGCTCTGTGTTATTTATGGGGTGCTCACGGTATGTGGAGTTTGAAAGCCACAGGAGAGCACGCAGGAAGCTCGTGAGATAGAGCAAAACCAAGCTCCAACTCCAGGACAAGGGAGAAAGCCCCAAAACATTCCCACTCATCCTTCAAACCTGCCTTCAAGCCTTCTTCCCCTACATCAACAGCTAGAAATGAGAAATACTGCTGCACATAAACGTGAAATGCTACTTTCCAAATGCAGCTGGACAATTAGGTTGCTCATACTGTAAGCCAAACACCTTAGCCTGGCCTTTCCAGTAATGTGCTTTGCTCTCTGCAATCACATCTCTGCATTGTTGAGAAAACCTGTAAACTCACTTGTTTTCACTCCTTACCCAACCTGCATCTCTTCAGCAGGGCTGGTAGTGCAAAAAAAAAAATCCCCAACTGACCTCCACACAAGTGACCCGGATGGCCCAAATGGGAATGGAGAAATCCTGCTGGGGAAATGCAGGTTTTTATGGTCCCTCTTTGCTCATAGCAGGAGAGGATGCAGAACTCATGCATCCCTGTGCGTTGCCCTCTGCTTGAGACCTGCTTTTTTATTTTTAACTAAATCAAGTGCCCGTGTGCTGCTTGGCACATTGTGTCTCCCTTACCTAGGCCTTCTTTGTCACCTCTTGGTTGGTCATCTCAGCTTTGGAGAGGGAGCCAAGCACAGACAGGAGCAAATCTGCCATTCCGGGCCAGCGGCTGGAAGCAGCCCTTGAATCAAAGGGAAATCAATGTGCATTCAAATGAATTAAAGTACAGTACAACAACTGATAAAAGCAGGGTCCTCTATCCAGGGAATTAAAAGGAATCAGGAATGCACCCTACAGCCAGCAGAAGTGAAACATGTATCCCAAAAAGAGTGAAATGAAATGGTGCGTCATAAAAATGACATTTTTCACAATCTTAGGAATTACAGCTACTCCTTCTCAAACACTGCACCAGGGAGGAGCCATGTTCTGCAGAAGGTATAAAAAGGGCAGAGCAGAGAACATCATGGGTGCCCAGAAGATATTTTGGCCCCTTGAGGTGGCACATTTTAGTGCGGAACTGATCTCAAACCAAAATGTTTCTTTCAAACATCTTCTGCGATGACCAAATTAGACCTCCGGCTGCAGCGTTCTGGGAATCAAGCAGCACTCCTAGCCCCCATGTGGTTTCCGATACGCATCTCATTTCAAGAAAGACACTTTGAGGAATTCATTTCTATTTCTTTGTGTTCCTGAGAGACAATGAATCACTTTAGCGCTCTGAATCAGATGGGTAGGTTGACAGATCTCAAGCACCGCCGCATACCTCGACAAACACAACAGACGGGCGCGGATGAGCTGGGCTTTACCTAGCCACGAGCTGCAGTTGCTCTGCTTCCCGCATGAACCACTGGATGTGCAAAAACACGGTCATCTGTCACAGGGGAAAAACAAAAAGACAAATCACATCCTGGATGTTTGCACACTGAGATATGTATAACAACACCCGTAGACAGCAGGGTCTGGATACTTTTAAGCACCCAGAGGAAGTTTTTAGCTGATCAGGATGTTCGAGGCTTGGGGTAGAGTCCTAGGAAGGGCTGAGCTCAGCCAAGCTGCACGGGGTCACCTCTCGAAATTCTTTTTCAGCAGGCTACACTTGTAGCAACACTCGTTGCTGACCAAAAAAATGCTATGACGGTTGACGATCCTTGTCAGGGACTAACTATTTGCAGGACCAGGAGTATTTTGAAGCTGCTGATGCAAAGGCACTTGAAAAAT
>VWPW01004366.1:0-11134 GCA_013389825.1 Crypturellus undulatus
GCACGTAATTTGTTTCGCAGAGGATTCGGTCAGATCTTCTGCTTTTACAGAGCAGCACACAGAAAGCACACAGGGAACCGATGGAAATGGCAGAGTTTACCACGCCTGGCCCTAACCACTCTCGAGTTTGCTGTGCTTAAAAGGTTTCTCCAGTCCCGGGTAACTCCTAAACCTTGAACGGGAGCAAGCGCTATGAAGGGGTCACAAACCATTTACTGGGATTGCGCTGCACTCCTGGGGCATCGCGACGCGACGCTCCCAGCTTTTTCTGCCTATCGAAGTGCATCGGAAAGGTGCTAAGACCCTGAGCCCGGGGAATGAGCTGGAACGGTGACAGGGACTCCATGTGCCGGCGTTTCCAGTCACTCACTCCCACCAAAATCCCTGGAGAAGAGCACCTAAAACCCTCAGCCAGCCACAAGCTTCACAAATTTCCTCCCCATAATTAGCACAGGACAGCCTGAATCACCCTATTATTCTCATGCCTTTTTCACATAACAAAACAAGGCAAAAGACAGGAAAATATGATTTTCAAACTGCAACGGTGAGTCAGGGGGACTCCGAGCAGTTACCAACTATGAACAGCAAACTCGTGTTTCGAAACTGCCTTGATTCCACTTGGCTGCCTCTTTATTAAAGCTGCTTGCTGGGAGAGGAGATGCTGAGAGTTTCTTAAATTTTGAGAATGAACCATTTTCATTCTGCAGCGCTCAGAGATGCTCAGCAGTTTGGGGGAAAAAAAAAAATCCATGCTGCTCAGAGTCACTTTGCAAAAATCCACAAACCATAGAAAAACAATAGCTTTGAACTTAAATTTAATATTAAGGGCTATTCGGGAAATGGAAAATGCTTTTTTAAATGTTCAACCATATAAACAACATCTGAGAAAGCATTTCTTATTAAACATTTTTATGATTACAGCTACTCCACTTCTGCAAAAGCAACAACTTATAAAAATAAAGCTAATATTTATGAGTGCTGTAGCTCAGGAAGGGACCTTTTTATAAGACACTTAATGTAGCAGCCATTGCATCTGAATCAAGTTATTGCACAAAAAATGAGCTTTTTTTCTTCTTTTTAAAGGTGGGTTAACATTTTACAACTTTGGGTAAATGATAACATGGGAAATTAATTTCCTGTAGTACCAAACAGCAAAACAGCCAGGAGTGAATCTGTGCGACGCTGACCATCCTGCTGCACCGCAAGCACCTATAAAGGGGTCAAGACGTGGGGAATGTCACAACGCCCGCAAACAGGTGGGTTTTGCAAAGCCGTGGGGTGATTAACGAGTTGCCAAGGCCAGCACGGCGCTCAGTTCAGACCCTGAAATGATGCATCTTGTTTTAAAGTCATCGAAAAAAGAACAACCCACCGCAGCTCCGAGCGCTGCGTCCCGATGCCTTTCTCCTCTCCCTGGTACCATCCACATCAGTGGTGGAAACTTCAGCACCGTTCCCTAAGGAAAGCCCTAATGACAAGAGTAGGGAATCTTACCTCTCCAGAGCCGGAGGGTCGTCCTGTAAAGCAGGAGTTCAAGGTCATGCTCGACTCGCCCAAAGTCCCCAAGACAATCACTCCACAACATAGGCACGACTCAAAGCCAAGCTTTAGGAGCTGGCAGACAAGCTGCTCTGTCTATCAGAGCAGCTCACAGATGGCACGTATGTGACACAACATATTCATCATGTTGTATTCTTGGTACATGCAGCTTTCCCCACTGCTGAATTTTCCTGCATTCAGCAAGGGCTCTAAGCAACTGCTGGTGCCTTGGAAAGACCCCCTCCCGACCTCGCTGTCTTTAAACTAACAGAATAAAGAATCTAAAGATTGAAGAAACTCATTCTCTGTGTAATTGTAAAGCAAATTGAATTTTTTTTTTTTTTTTTACCTTTGGTACTATTTTTTAACTTCTATTTTGCAGTTTATGTTTGTTTCCTATTCTTCAGTTCCCATATTGCAGTTTATTTTTACTTGATGTGTGCCATATTGTTTTAGCTTTTGCTCTTACTCTTGCTTATTTATGATCTTTTTTGGACCAAAATCTCGATAAAATTTGCTTTAGGGGCTTTTTTTTTTTTAATCTTTTTTTTTCCAGGTAGTTGCATGCATAAGCGGACCATTAAAATTGAATCAGTTCAGTGAATCAAACTGGATGACAACAAACTAAAATGAGCAGAAACATGCCTAAAGCAACAAGCAGATTACTTATTTATTTTACTTATTTGTAGTGTTGCTTGCCTTTTTTTCCTCTCCTCTTGTTCTTGTGGTGAAATGCAGAGTCAGTTTGTTTTTAAACACTAAGAGGAGTTTGCAATCCTGAACACCATATAGATTTTATAAAGAGGAATGCCCAAAGGGGCTTTATAAAGAGAAATGCCCATGCACACGAGATAGGTCCTTGAAGTTATAGATGCCCAGCAACCTCTTTTAAAGCTCATCATGAGGAGGAATTAGCCAGCAAGCATGGGCCAGAGTTCAGGCAAATAAACCTCCTGCTCCCAATCTCTCCAACCTCTATTACAATTGTCCATCACTTTCTCCCTCTTCTATTTGTGTTTTAGAGCCTCCACCTTGTGCTGCCTCCACTGCTGCTCCTCATTTTGCACCGGCGTCTCCATGGATTAGCCCTTGTTAGGCGAGGACAAGAGTTAAGAGAGAAATAACGGAAAATTAGCTCCTATGTCTTGGAAGGAGCAAGCCAACAGCCAGGAGAGAAGCTACCAAGCTTCCCATTACAGAATGATAAATGTCACTGCCAGACTCCATTTTTTTTGCAGTGGTTTTCAATGTTTTAGCTTTTATGCTGAAAGCCAAAACATTAATAAAGCAATTGAAGTAGTAGGCATATAAGTCCAGGAATGTCAGTAGCAAGGTTTCACATATGTCACTTTGCAGTAATAAAAGACTTCATATATAGTGCCAGGACTCAATGTTACTATTTTTATTTTTTATATAAGGCACTAAGGACAGGAATGCAAGCAAATGGAGGAGAAAAATGAAGGCAATTCCAATTAATCATTTCCCCTGGTGACATTTTAATGCATTATTGTTACAATTATTCTCAAATGCCCTCAAAGGATCATCACACCGGCTTTCGCAGACTCCATTTTTCACCGAGTGAAATTTTAACAAGGCACCTTTGTGATCGGGGCTGATCTCTGAAGGGGGAACCCCCGTCCAGCCCTTTGTGGGAAGCCGGGCTACTCTATGCTCCGAAATATCAGTTTTGAGAGGTTATAAGGGCCCCTCTTCATTCCCTTGTTCTTTCACCGGCTTGAGGTTTTCTCTGCTTGCGTTTGTTTCCTATTCACTTCTCAACGACCGTCTTCAATTCTGCATTTTCAGAAATCTACTTAACATATGACAAGAGAAAACCCATTAGCCAGGCTGGGAAGGAAGACGGGGGAAGAGAAGGATTTTTTTTTTTTTTTGGCTAAAGCTATGAAGTTATTTTAATATTTTTTTCCGTTTTACAACCAATGACTAAAATAACCTCTTAGGTCTCAGCATAATTAGTTCCCCAGCCTCGGCGTGCCTAAGAGGCTCGTGCTGTTTGGGGTGCTGTTTGCCAGGGAACACTTAATATTCTCATCTATCACATGAATCAATAAAACACAACCCTGTTTTTCACAAGGTGGCAGTGTATTAGGAAGAGTCATATGAGCTGAGTTAATTTAAAAGTAATAGACTGAAATTGTCCGCATTACTTTTATTGAACTGACAGAGCAGGTCCAGTACTGCTAAGAAATTAATTCCATTTCATGGAATCACAGCACGAGGTCATAAAAGTTACTGGATTTATCTTAAAAAATAATAAAAAAAAATTAAGCTCAAGCTCTCATTTTTACTTCCAGAATATGAGGATTTTTAAAGACACTACTCAGGAAATGAATGGGTGAACTTGAGCTATCCCAAATGGGCCATATATCCAGGGGGCTAAATTCCTGTCTATTAAAAATAAAATAAAACAAAATAAAAAAGTCTGAAAATTAAATTTAGGCTCCTTCAAGAGCATGAAAGTTAGATACGAAGCTCCCATAAATTCCCTTTATCCTCAACGGAGGGAGGAGGCCCCTTTTGAGGGCGAATTACTGCAAGTCTCCAGCACCCTTGGGAAGGTTCCTGCTGACCAGGGAGCGATGCTGGGGTGCACCAGGACCCCGACAAGGGCCTCGCTTGGCTCCAGCTAGCTGAGCTCACACCGAAAGACCCCAAAATCAGCAACAGAATCACCCCAAACTGATGGCAGGGAGGATATTCGGTGCCCCAGGTACACCTCAGCCTGCTCCCCAGCTCAGCTTCGGGTTGTTGATGCATTTGCATCCTTATTATGTTTTAATGTCATGTCTCGCATGCAATTTTAGGGCACAAGGGATGTGCCAGAGGAGGCTAAAGAGCGCTCTGCGAGTCTCATCGGGATCAGTGTCAGCAAAGCAGACCTCACCTTTAATTTTATACCCATTTTATCAGGACTGCCATGCAGAGAAGGGGGCCACCAAGCTGTACTTGCCCACAGCATCGTGCTGTCACAGCCGCATCCCCACAAACTCTGCCCCTTGTTATCCTAAAAGTTGGGTCCTCCAACTGATAAACTCTCCTCAGACGTGAAATTAAAATCTTCAGCACCAAACATATATTTGCATCCAAGGATACATGTCATCCCTCAGATCTTGCTATTTAAATCATTTGACTTTGAGTGAGATATGGGGGAAATCTAAGTTTCAGTACATTTTAGTCTCCATCATGTCAAATTTACAACCCTGGAGTAAATCACACCGCCAAGACAAATGTCTTCACTTAAATCAGATTTGTTGCTTCCTTCCATACTTCAGAACATTAATAAAATTGGAGTTCTAGTTCATAATAATAGTTTCATCCTTACCATGCCAGGAAAACCACAAGAAGTTCATAGCAACCTTAATTCACCCTCTCCATATGCATTTTTGGAGTTTAAGTGATTAGAGGTCCTCATTTTTATTAGCTATATGAACAGAGAGGCATCTGAACCCGAATCCTCACCAGTGCATCAGCCCGCACACAGCTGGGATAGAGACACTGAGATTTGCTTTAAATAGCTTCTCTACATGCCCTTCTCATCCTCAAATTTCCAGATGATGGGAGTCATTAAAAACAACCAAACAGCTCCCTGGGAAAGGGGCAAGGGCACGGGAATGCAAAGGAAGCGGCAGGAGTGCTCACAGCACGGTGAAATTACCCCCAACTTCTCCCCTTAATGGGAGACATCTCTAACAATTGTTTTCCCTGTCACCGTTCCAGCATCTTTGACGTCTGCTCTCTCAAGAGAACCAAGTCCCTCTCTGTTCCTGGATCCGACGCATGATTTTACGAGGTGCTACCAGCGAGGAGTTTTGGATCCCGTCCTTGCAGTTACACCAGGGAAAGCATTTCCCGTTTCCCCAGTGCAGCACCACCCAACGACCCCAAGCAGAGGCCAGAGGACATCGCTTTTGGCATTAAAAAGCAGCCTCCTCCTGCACCAAGTACCCGGGGGTGGGAAAGGGGTGCAGGCTGCACTCGTACAACAGCAGGTCACGGAGCAGAGATCCCAGCGCGTGCAAAGAGGCCAAACCGGGAAGGCCTTTTGGACACACCGCTCCTCTCACCATCAATCCTGAGCCTCAGGATCAGTGGAGACGGGGTGAGCGACACGTGCCGAGATCCCCAGCGAGGGACAAGGCACGGGAAGGCATCTCTGTGCTTGCCACCCATGGAAAGCTGGCGGCACGCGCGGCTCCGGCGCTGCGCCTGGCTTGGGGAGAGCGCTCCGGACCGGGAGACGCGTTGCAGAACGTCCTGCACGGACGTTGCAGGAATGTCGGAGCTCTGTGCGCTCACAGTGCTTACTGCAGCATTATTAGGGCAATCGCTCAGCACGCTGTTACTCCCCAACCTCTCCCTGCTTTAACAAAACACGCCGGAGCCTGTGTTAACAACGGGGCTTAATGAAAACCATACATTTCGTGAGGAGTGTTTGGCCATGCATGGGAGATTTGTTTCCTATCAGGATCACTTCTCTGCAGGAATATGACAAGAGATTAAATCATTAAAAATGTATAGTCTGTAATTAGTTTATCATTGCCAGAATTGCAGGAATATTTTCCAACATAAAACTGATGCCACCAGCAAGAGATCATTTTGAAAGATCAATGTTGCTGAGGTATCAAAACCAGAGTAATTAGGAGGCAGCACGCACACTGTTCTCCACCATACTTTTTTCCCCCCTTTTTTCTTCTTTTTTCTCCATACAAAACAAAAACCTTGTAAATCCAAACGGTGATGGAACCATGGACACATTAAGGACTCATATTATAAGGTGAAGCAAGATGATTTTGAAGCAGCACCATCCTTTGAGCCTTGAGGATTTTCACTAGCCGCATTCTTCCTGAAGAAAGCAGCACAAAGCACCACAAACAGGATCTCTGTATTAGTTAATTATGGCACTGCAATATTTTCACCGGAGGCATTTTAGAAATAAACTGCAGTACAGTGGTGCTGTTTGTATTGCAATGGTTAAGGTAGTTTCAGACCATAAATTATAAACCCCATTTTTCAGAGTTTATGACAGGGCTATAAAGAAAGGAACCAGCCCTAGCCAGTTTGCTTTTTATGACATAAAAAAAATTAGCTATTTCAAAGCTATACATTTATGCATGAGTTCAATGGTTTCAAATGATTTTCCCCTCCCACACTCTGCCATTCTCTGCATGCGCAAAGACACGGCCACGTTTGGTGGCCATTCACCCCCACCTCCGTACGCTGCCCCATGCCCTCACATATTACCACTTAAAATCAGCTTCTTTTGCGTTTTTTGGTGGGAATTTGCAATCTCATGCGAGTCGGCATTCCCAGACAACTCTCTGCGAGTATTTAGTACGGAAACATGAAAGCCATCATTTTCTAAGGGAGGTTCGTGGATCCCTGGGGGACTAATTTAAAGGGGTCTGGAGAAGATAATTAAGAAAAGTCAGTTTGCTGTCAGGAAGCTGAAACTCACTGAACAGAGGCCGGTGCTTCAGTGGGAAAACGTTGAGGAAAAACAACAAACCAGAAGAAGTCGGACACGGCACCGACACGCGAGATACGTTTTTTCCCCCTCAAGGTGAATAGGGAATTAAAGCAGAGCAGAAGGTTGGTGTCAGCTTCCAGAACAGAGAGTTCTCTTCCAAAGCACATGTCAAACAGGCCGGCCCAGAGCTACAACGCGAGCAGCCTCCGCACACCAGCAATGAGACACCAGCGTCCCGCGCCATCCCACCCTCCGCATCCTGCCTGTCCCTTTGGATTGCGGTGGGACAGGCTCCCTGGAGGGACTTTCTCCTTCAATTTACCTCATACAGGAGCCCCAGGATATGAACATGGACCACCAGGATACACAGTGTTGGATGCTGAGATAAAGGCTCTTTCTGCATCAATAGTTGTGTTGCTGCTTGGGTAGTACCTCTCAGGTGCCCACCAAGCCATCACGTACCAACCCAAAAGCCTTCAGATCCACGAAAACTTCCTTTGCAAACGGGATGCAGGATCCTAAGTCACTTGCACACTTCTGGCTGCTCTTCCCGCTGCTCATTAATATTGCTGAAGTGCTCTATGGTGTTCTGTTGGAAAGCACTATAAATGCAAAATGTTCCACGATAATCAAGCAAGTCTTTTAGCATACAATTTGATTTTATACGTGCTTTTCATACTCACAGTGTTTAACTGCTCTAGGCAGCAATTATTTTGTTAAAGATAAAACAGTAGGTAACAGTGAAAGTATAATTTTTCCCGACCCAAAAGCTGTTCACTAAAGAAAACCAATTCAGCTGACAGCTAGACAAGGCTTTTCTGCTGAACTGGGATAAAAATGCAACACTCTGCTTTCCTCAAATTATGTACTCTTTCAATCCAAGCTAGTTCAAATACTCACACTGAGGGCTGTCCCAGCCCAGTCTGGCCAGTCTTTCACTACAACATGTCCCATGTGGTTTCCTACTAGCAAATACCCACCACAGCAGGGTTAGCATGGTCAGATGCTGCATCTTCACCTTGCAAGAGGAAGCAATGATGCTGAAATCGCCTTATTTGCCCCTCAGTTGACGATGAACCTGCAGGCCCTGACAAGGTTTTGTATTTAAATGATGCATTTACAAAATCAGCATATGCAGAGGTGCCCATCTGGACAGAACCCCAATCTGCCTGTTCCTGCACATTCAGTAGCCCTGGTGAAGGCGACTCTGCTCCCACTCGCTCGGCTCCTTCCCCGAGACGCTAACGCCCGTGATTACATGGATATCTCTAAAGGGAATGAGGGAATCCATCAGTCAACTTATGGAAACACTTGCAGTTAAAAAAACTGCACGTGCTTTGAGAAGACTGAACCCCTGAGTGTTTAACTATAGCAATAACCGAAGTTGTGCAGAAATACAGAGCTATAGAAACACTAAAGCTCATCCCCACAAGCTGAGGCTAAACCTGTCACCAAGACTTTCCTAAGTGCACAAAACAAACTTAACTATATGTAAACACACACACACACATAAATAACTTAGAGGAAAGGTACTGCAAAGTCACTTATCAGCTCTTAGCCACACAACTTCTTGGAGGGGGTAGGATACTTCTGCTTGATCCACACTAAGTTCTTAAAATTGAGATACCGAAACCTCCCCAACATCATTAACCTGGACTGAAAATAATCAATAAATAATCATTTTATGTGTAAGTATGAAAGGCAAATGCCCAATACATTAATTGTGAAACCCCTTTTTATACTAATGGTTGCCATAACCTGAGGGATCGATTCCATTATGGATATTTACACAATGACCTATTAGAAATACACGGAAGTATCATTTTTTACATTGATTACCCATCCTTAAAACAGATAGTAATGTATACTTAAATGCATGGATTGCAAAAATCATTTTCAGCCTTTATTACGTACTCTTTGTTGAAAAGGAAATCGTTGGAGCATCATGCTATGAAAGACACAATTTCAATTTATTGCCCCAGCAGGGCAACCGGGGGGACCGGCAAATCCAACCAGGAGCTGCGTGAGCAGCCTCAAGGTTCCTGGGAAACATCCAGCATGGAAAGTGCCACCAGCAGGAGCCTTGAGCACCCTCCCACACATAGGGGTGAACGGTGATGAAATATTATAACCCTGTTATGGGCCTGATGACTGGAACTGTCGTGATTTGTGTGTGCCTGCAGAAAACAGAGCGCACTGAGCAAGGGACAGCAGCACCTTCGTACAAAGCACCCACCAGTGATGCCTTTGGGTTAGTTTTGCAACTGAGGAGGAAAAAGCGCTTTTTCCTCACAGTGCAGGCACTCTATGGGTAATAAAAAAGCAGGAAATAAACTGAAGGCTCCTCACACCTTCCAAAGGAGTTGTCACCGTGTTAACCAAGTGCCCTTGAAGGTGCACGAGCACTACATCAAGCACGTCCATGCTACGCTTGAGGTCTTGGGGTGACCACCACAAGCCCAGAATAAATCCTCCAGCATCTCAACAGCACCAAGAAGATATTAATAGAAAAAAATTGGTTTTGATTTTAACCCAGCAGCTTTCTGGCATTATTAGCAGGGACAATCTCAGCCTAAAGAAGCACAGAAATCTCGTGGGTGCCCGGCTGCTCCTCCTCTCCTTGGCGCAAGGGCTGCAGAGCTGGTGCTCACGTCCAACCCACTAAGTCCTGCAGACTCTAAACTGCCCCGCACGAGGCTGCAGCTCCATCTTCGGAGCGTCCTTCCTTTCCAAGCAGAGATTGAACGTCCCGAGCCTCCTCCTCCCACTGCATTAAAACACAGCAAACCAAAGAGGGCCGACAGCACCGCAACGAGCCCATTATCTCAATGCCCAGATTGCTCTAACTTTACAGCAGTAAAGAAATGAAGCTAAGAACAGGCTTTAAATACCGTTTCAAGGATAAGGTATCGATGTATTGATCTCGGAGTGCTATTACCAGATGCCTATCTCTGGGTGTCAGGCAAATTCGTTCATTGCTGCAAAGACAAACCAGGTTGTCAAGGCCGGAAAATCTTCCTTGCTAATTATTTCTCTCCTACTGCCCTTCCCGGCTCCGACTTCTGGCTGCTGCCAAATTATTCCTCATGGAAGTCACCAAAACCAACAGTGTTTTCTCTTGTCTTAGTTAATTAATGTAGGAAAACAAATGAACTCTCTGCTAACAATTACAGAATATCATGAAATATCACATATGGTCACATTTAGGTGTTTTACTACCTCAAGTTTTAAGCAGGACCATATGATTTGCTAGGAAACTCTCTCTGAAGTGACAGCTTGTCTTTCTACTGAAAACATCAATTTTCTTCTGCCTGCTCTCGTTCCCGAACTCCTCAGAGCTCAGCCCTGCATTTTAGCTCTCGCATGTTTCATATATATTTCATATTTCTTTTCTTTCAAATGGAACAACACAGCAGCACTTGGAGCTGAAAGCACCCAGAAATTGCTGGTTTGGGTTTCTTGAAAGACGACTGTGTAAGCGCTCGATCCCGCACCCTGGATGAGCAGGGGGGACGGGGGACGGCAGAACCCCAGTGCTGGGGCTGCAAAGGGAACATTTTACTTGGGATGATAGGAAAGGTGATAGGAAAGTTGACAGGAATTTTGACCGTCTTGAGTCTTGGCCTTGCTGCTGCTAAACCGACTGCTAAATCGCCCCATGGGCTCGCAGGCTTCATAAACGGTCAGCAAGCAGCAGCGGGACGTGGTAAACAGCGTGTGACTTTGCTATCAGCTCTGATATGACTGATGGTATCTACTTTAGGTGCTATCTTGGGGCAAAGGCCCCTTAATATTTTCCTAGTTTAATGGGGAAAAAAGGGAAATACTAGGTGATGTTAAGAGGAAGAAGACACGGATAGGAATTTTTGGATGGACAATTCCATCTATGCTCAGGAAATAATGGGTTTTATTTTCACTCTTGAAACTTCACCTTTTGAATGCAGCTCATTACGTGAGCGCTCACATTGCTGCCTCCCAAACCGAATGAGGCCTCTCAAGCAAAGAATTTCAAATGAATCTTTTTTAAAACCTCCCTGTTATCTCCAATCTCCTATTTTGAACTGGATGTAATGACATTTCTTTTTCTTAAGGGATATTATGGCCCTG
>VWPW01004391.1:0-11798 GCA_013389825.1 Crypturellus undulatus
GCCTCTCCCAGTGAATGTACTGCGCGGCGGTGCACACCAGCTTAGCAAGTCCCTTGCAATCATCTGGGGACATCAATTCTGCCCCGAATAGGTAACTCAACGTTTGCTTCACAGCTTTGCTGTGAAGCCCATGCTGGGTTACAGCTGATCTTACTTGGTTTAGCAGCTTCCAATCTAGTGGTTTATAGACCGCCACCAACTGGCCATTATGGTCCATGGACTGAACCACCGGAAAGGCACAATGCCTTTCCAGGGCCCTGGCCATGTCCAAATCTCCCCTCAGCCAGTGCGGCTTTAGTTAATTTTGCCCATGATTCAGCATTTTCATCATGTGTAACCACACCATCGGTTGATCTTGCTACCATAACAGTTCCCGTGACCCTCTTAAGCGGTGCCCCACGCCCCATACCGCCACACAGTGGCGGGAGTGGGGCAGCCGGCGATGGTGGAGCGACAGGTGATAGGCGACTGAGGGGAGGAGCGTCCACGGCGGTCTCATTGCCGTGGGTGGAGCGATTGATGGAGCTGCTCCTGTAACGGGTGGCGCATTGCGAAATGGCGCCGGGGCATCGGAACAAAATGGTGGCGGCGCCTTGCCAGATGGGGGGGGCACAGCACAGGACAGCGGCGCGTGCCGGTCCTGCAGCCGATGACCTGGTCCGTCGCATGCTCCGGGTTCGATATCATCCCCGGGCTGCGACAATGCTGCAGGCCGAGACGCAGGAGGCACAGACTGACGGGATGCTCCGCCGAGGAGTCAGGCTTGGAGGTTGACGGCGGCTCCAGATGCCTGATCTCCTCTTCCTTCCGCCACTGCACTGCCAGCGCCAGACGCTCCCGGCACTGCTGGTCACTCAAAACAGCCATTAATTTGTGATATGCAGCCACCCGTTTTCTCACCCTCCTATCTCCCCTCTCCTGCCACTCCTGGATCCCTCCCAGTTGTCACCACCCCGAGGGGAACAGGATGCCGCTAGGATCCGGGCACTGCCCCGCAGTCTCCACCCAAATCAGCAGCTTGCTGATTCTTTCTCTCCGTACTGCGGGGGCCCGCTCCGCAAGGAATTGGGCAAGAAGATCCCCTGCCGCCCTGTTCTCCAGACTGGAAAAGAACGGCACGTTAGGAATAGGGGATTCTGTTACTAGGACAGATACCTAACTGCTACATTTTTCTCCAATATGAAGGGTAGCTAAATATAAATGCATACATAGTATGAATAATTGGGGCTCCAGACGCATACCAGCGATACCCCATCCCTAATATCGAAGCGGCTACCGCCCCGCTCGCCGGTGCACCCTTCCTCCTACCGGGTGCCTAGCACCACGGTAGGCCCCTTGTGCTTCCACCACAAAGGGTACCCCTTGCCACCCGGCTGGGTCCCTTCCCGGGCCGACTCAACGGGCCTGAGGGCCTTATGTGCCCCAGCCCGCAATCCCAGCCCGAATACCCAGGGCCTCGGGGTCCCTCTTCAGGGCGGCTCAACGGACCTAGAGGCCTTATGCGCCTCAGTCCGCAATCGCGGTCCGAATAACGGGGCCTCTGAGTCCCTGTCCAGGCCGACTCAATGGACCTAGAGGCCTTATGTGCCTCCGTCTGCAATTGCGGCCTGTATACCCAGGGCCTCGGGACCCTAGATCAGCGGGCCTTGAAGCTTTAAGAGCCTCAACCCGTGGCTGGGTCCACCAGGCCCCAACAGGTCCCCGTATGCCGCCAAGGGTCTGCCGCTCACCCGGGGGGCAACCTCCTCCAGCCCACCAGGTCTGTTGCGCCTCCGTGTCCCCAGTCACCCTGCGAGTAGGTGCCGCGCGGAGTCCCAGGCAATCCCCCCAAGGTCCCCTTCCTAACCTGAACCCTGACGGTTTGCTGCCACAGGCTCCCATCTCTTCATGGACAGCTAGGCCTCAATGCCGCACGGCCGTAAGCGGCGGATCCCAGGGGTCCAGGAGAAGGCCAAAGTATCGGGGAAAGGGATCGCGACGTTGCCAGTGATCGCATCGGGTGATCGCACCGCCGATGATCACGTCGGGGTCACCACGTAAGGGCGGGCCAGCAAGGACGCAGCTGCTTCGGCCCTCGGGCCTTCCGACCTTCCGAGGCCTGCCGCTCACGTGGTGTTCGCTCTCCTGGGGCGCATCCCATCCCCTCACGATTCCCCGCTCTCCGGTGACAGGAAGCCTCTCTTACCCGGTCTGGGCCTGCGTCGCCGAGGGAGGAGCGACGGATGGTACCGGTCTGGCCCGGGTGCCACCTCAGGTCAGGAAGGTTCAGTTGAGGAGCACCGCCTGATGCGAAGGGTGCCTTGCCTAGACGGTCGACAAAACTACTTCACGGAAGTAAGGGTCAACCGCCAAATTTTATTCAGGAAATACACTCAGGGAGGAAAGAGGGAGGGGCGAGGACCGAGATTGGGTACATGCTAATCCCCGGGCCCTGGTGATTGGCGGAGCCCTGGGCGGTCAGCTGGCCGGAGCAGATTGCTCCAGCCCCCACCTCCAGGGGCTCTGGCCCCCACCTGCAGGCTTCTGGAGCCTTCTAATTTGCTGCACTGAGTTGCTTGGTCAGGCCTGACCGAACATGCTCCAGCTCCGGGGTCACAGGAGGGTCAAGGATACCCCCCCCCAGTACATCCTTAAGCATCCTTAAACTTAGACCCGTGTCTCCCTGCACTTCCTAACCATTCCTATGAGGATGTTACAGAAGACGGCGTCAAAAATCTTGCTGAAGTCAAGGTAGACAATATTCACGCTTCCATCTTATCCATTCAACCAGCTTCTTACTGTTCTTTTGTATCTCCTCACAGACTGCAGTCCCTCAGGGATATACTTGTCTCTGAGTGGGTCAACCACAGTTGCAGTTCCTCAGGGACGACCCTGCCCCGGCATGTGTCCAACTGCTTGGGTATTTGTGCCACATTCTGTTTTTTGACTGGTGACCATCTGCCAACTAAAACACAAATAAAGCTATGTAGCAGTTGAAGAATATATTTTTCACATGCTTCATCTTTTAAGGCTGTCTCTTTGTGTCTGCCCTGTTGTGTGTTTAGACACTGCTCTGCTCACCATTGCTAACTTAGCAAAGGATGTAGTCTACATAATATACACTTTTATTTGTGAAGCAATCCAGACCCCGTCCTCATTCATCAGTGAATAAATATGTCTCAATCATATCTGAACACAGTTCTAAAAATGTAGGGAACAGGCCTGAAAATATCTGTGGCTGCGCAGAAGGGGCCTTCGTGTCCCTTCTGCGACCTTGGAGCCAGCTCATGCCCCGTCAATGAACTCAGGGCTTGCAAATGCTCCGTGGGGGTCTGTACAGGAAGGTTCATCTGTCCTCTGGGCAACCCCTGGCAAGGAGCATGCTCAGTCAGGCCTGCTCAGTTCACTGGTGAGGAAGCCTCCAGAAGCCTCATGGGGGGGGGCGGAGCCCCTGTAGGTGAGGGCCGGAGCCCCTGTAGGTGAGGGCCGGAGCGATTTGCCTCGGCCAGCTGACCGCCCACCTACAGGGCTCCGCCAGTCACCTGAGGCTTAAGATTAGCATGCCGCCTATCCTGTCCCTTGCTCCTCTTTTTCTTCTCCCCCCTCTTACCCTATATAGGTTTATGTTTCGCCTCAGTAAAGTTAGTGGCTGACCCTTCTCCTGTGGAGTGGTTTCTTTGTCGGTTGTCTGGGGGACATGCCCCCAGCCGAGCTCGCCCCTAATAGCTGCTTCCTAACTGGAGGATATCCCAGAGAGGAGTCACTGCTGCTGGCGCTCTTTCCTCGGCAGGATCCCGGGATGGGTAAGGGGGAGCCTCGACCCCTAGGGAGGGAGGATCACGTCGTGGGACGTCAGCGGGGAGAGAAAGATCACGCGTCAAGGGCTGTCCGTAGCCAGATCAGGAGGCCCAGAGAGAGGACAGCCCGGAAGGGAATGTTTTACCATATAAAAACACAGAAGAGGAGCCACAGGAAGCCTTTTGTCTTTTTTGATGCTTGTTTGCAAAGCCCTGGAAATCCAAGGAAGGCATATTTAATTTTCATGCTTTTTGTTCTGAAAAAGATATCATTAGATTTCAAAATATGATTTCAAACACATTTTAACAATGTAAAAATAAACTTGGTACTTGGTGCACTTTAGAGGTGATACCAGTCGACCTTCAGATTATTTGTGATTTTTTTTTTAATACAATTTTTGGAAAAAGAAACTGAGTAATTAGAGTTAAGTGCTGCATATTGTGTACCCCCTTTGGTAAGAATCATTAAAGATACGAATAAAACAAAACAAAAACAACAACAACAACAACAACAAGCAAGAAATTTAGAAAGCTTTGTCTCTCAGTCTGTAAAAGGATGTCTCATCTGTCTAGCTGATCAAAGAAAATCAATCCCAAAAGCTGCCTTGTCTACAGAAAATGTACATACTTTAAAAGATTCCTCAGAACACTCATTGCATGCTCTCTGTGTAGAAAATAATAGATGATACAAGCAATCACAGTGAGACTCAGGTGGTTATAAAAGTGTTAGAAATCCATATCTTCAGTAGATACTACAAAATCACAATTTTGCTGTTACATCACATTTATAAGTGGTGACTGGTTTTTATAAATTTAAAAATAGGAAAACATATTACATAGACTTTTAATTCATCTTTTTCAATCTACAAAGTAATTCTTAGGTAATTCACAATATTTGTGAACTAATATATTCTTTGCACTTTAACAGAACTTAAGTAGCACCCAAGCACTTCAGTAGCTTTCCCTCCTTCTCCATACTGTTTAAGCTGCCTTGGGTTTCACTCCATTTTCTCTTATTTCTGGAATGAAGTGACCTTATCCCTTTGCAGGGTATTATCTGTTACATTTTCACTATTTGTCTTATGAACCAAGCTATTTTGCTGTTTATCATGTTCATCATATAAGTCAACTTAGCATAACAGTAAGCTTTGCTGATTATTATTTTTTTTAATAAAACTAACCATTTTTCTGGGTTTGGATATCTACTGTGAAATTTATTTAAAAATCTAATTAAATAAAGCTGTGAAATTTCCTTTCTGAAAATCAGACTTATTTTAAGAAAAAGAAAAAAAAAATAAGCATTGTAAAAGAAAAATTCTTATAATTATTTCAAGATAAAAGGGAAGGGAATGTGTTTTTTTGCTTGTTTGTTTAATCTGTCACTTGAACAAAATTACCTTTTTGTTAGGTATATTAGCAATGCTTATATTCAGTAAAGCATTTAAGTGCTGTCTTCTACCATGATTTGATAGACTTTTACTACTTTTATTACTTTGGTTTGTTTTGCTCTTAATGGTTTATGCCATTAACCCTGTTGACAATACAAAGCTTTTCAAGTTGTTTCAATTGAAGATATCTGTCTTGTGTCCAGACACGAAAAACAATTTCTGTAGGAATTCTTTCCGAGAAAAAAAATCTACCCCTTAGCTGTTTCAGAATTCAACTACAGTAACAAATTACATTAATATGGTGTTGCACATTTTCCATCTGTCGGAAATGTTAGTAACTGTTTGTATACTTGCCAAGTTACCATGTCAAAATCAAGTTAAAAAAGCCGTGCATCATTTTTTTTTATCGATGAACAGATCATCCTGATGCAAAATATCAGATATACCTACACCATACCTGAGGTTATGTCACTATGACACATTCCCTAACAATATGATACCCCTAATAGATATAGAAGTGGAGTACTTAATGGAGCTGTCATCCAGGCACTAATTATTATGACCATTATAATTATATATATTCTACCATGTAATAGTTTAAAAGCTAAGTAGTACTTTTAAGATCTGACCCATTATTTAAATTTCTGTTGATTGTATCATACAGAAATAATATTGGAGTTTGTATACTTTCACAAACCGTTATAGAGAAATGCTGCATTTGTACTGTGCTCTGGAATACAATGGCCAAGAAGGCAGCCACAATTTACATCCTACAGATAAACATTTGTACGTAAAAGAACAGCATTTTTGCTCAATTTTATACAGATATGAGATTCAGGAAATTACTGATAAACATGCCTGGATTGATTGGTCTGACTTTTCATTTCTAATTATGTAGTAGTCGAGTTCATATGCAATCTACATGAAATTACTAGAACTATTCAGAGAAAAAGATAGTATTTTTAATAAGTACTTTCAACAATCTCAATCCATATTTCATACCGTTTTATACTGAGGTTTTTCTTCTTGAAAAATTAATGCTTATGCACAGTCTTCAAAAGCAGTATCGTATCTGGAATCACTAGGTTCAAAGTTGTAAATTTTGTTCAACATTCTATGCATTATAGAAGAAAAAATTTCCTATGGCCTTTAGTGATGACTTGCGTATATATTTTAGAATGTTTACTTACATTCATGAAATATGCATTTTTGCAAGGTTGTATTCAACATCATACCACTTTTAAATTTAGTCTCTTTTTGAAAGAAGAAGTAGACACCAAAATGTTGAACAATCTGATCAAATGTTTGCGAGATTATTTTCATCTCTGGCAAAGCTTTAACTGAGCATACATGTAGCTTTAGACTGAGATTTCTTAAATAGAATGCACCCTCTATTTATTTGTACCATATGGAGAATAAATAGTGATTCTACTAACTGGACATTGCAATGGTATGTTCAGGATAACCAAAGTTTTGTTTTTGACAGTAGAAAGTGGATGCTTGAATGTAGGTATCTTAAGATACTTTCTTAAGAGCAAAATCTCTTAAATCTTTCTGTTAAAGCATCTTCCAACAGTAATAAATGGTCCCTGGATTTATTCATTTTTATTTTTTATCATATACAAATAATAAGAAATAATTAGGATATAGTCCAGTTATGATGAATCATTAAGTATTGGCAAAGGAAGGAATATCATGCATTATTACTGCTAATATATAATGACATAAAATATAAAAATGAAATTATATAGAAAGCCCTACCAGTGAAAATCTATAAATTTAAAGTGCATTACCACAGTACTCCAAAATCAAGTGAATATTTTTCCCCTCAGGAATATTTAAAAGAAAAAAAAAATCTAAAAATAAGTATGTTTCACTCAAAAAATCTTGACTCTTTATCAACAATCTGTTCTGAAGTTTAATTAAATATTTTAACCTCAATCTAATGAAAAAATGTATATTTTTAATTTGGATTCCTGAATGCACTTGAATCCAGCTGACTTCATAGAATTATATATGCTTTCCAAGTAAAATAGCTCTCATTTAAATGGATTTTTTTCTTACTTGAGGGCATAAAAACAAAACAAATCAGATAAAAAATAGACTACTTTTTATATATATTTTTAAGAGTCCATTTTGTTTCTATAGTTTTTCATTATTTTATTTTTATTGAAATTCATTTGGCCAAAGCTACAACTATGACAAAGAGTGACTAGCTCTGCTTAGGAAACAATATGTGGCAGGACTATGATCAGCTGCATCTGTTCAGAATCTCGTTTTGGCCTTGAGTTGAATTTCCATATGGCAACCAGAACCCATGGTAGTCTATCTGCTTAACCATATGGATAATAATTTACTATTTGCTTTCCAGAATCAAATAAGAAATACATCAGAATGGGTGAGGGTTTTTTAATTCCTCACAGAATTGTCAAAAATTCCATTTTCAATCCCTAATGTATCTACTATTACATATTTGTTGCTCTATCCCAGTCATACCGGTGATACCTCTTGAGGCAAGAAAAAGCTATGCACAGAGAGATTAAGGGTAAATCCATTTCTAAAGTTTATCAGAATTAAGGGGATTTGGCTTGGGAAAAACTACAAATCTTATCAGTTTTCCTGATGTGTTTGGCCTTGTTATATCAACTAAAGTTTAATCCAGTGTGCAGACATAAGACATTCATTTTCATGTTACTTACAAGATCTTATGTGACTTCTTCATGGTTCCAGCCTAGTGGTCATTGGATTTATTCACTGACCTATCCTTTTTTTTTTGCTGTGATAAATATTCACTGATAAGGTGGCTCAGTGGAATGGATAGAAGGGTAGTGTATCCTGGGATTTATAATGTTATTTCAGTATTTTGGTTTTATTTTTTTTATTTTTGACTGCATTTTTATTATAGATGTGTTCAATCTACCTATCAGTTCATTTCTATTATCTAAGCAAAAATAATTACACTACAGACTCCAAAATATTTTGTGCATACACAGCATGTCACTTTAAAATCTATGTGTGTTTATTAAAGATATGCGTATATCTCCAAGTCATCTCCAAGTCAGTAGAATATTCTATTGTTCCATAATATTGATTAAAATAATTATGAATTTATGATTTGTGACTATGAAGCAGTGCCAGTTAGGTAAATGAGACCATTATATGCTGCTATGAGAGACAATAAAGGACTAATGTTTAAATTAATAAAAATATTACAAATAAGGTAATTTAGATATCTAGGAAAAGTTATAATGTAATTAGTGTAATAAACATATACAATATAATGATAATTTAAAAATAAATTTATGAACAATTCTAACAGGTAATGCTAATCTTATGGGACTTTTTCCTCTTGTTATACAAGAAAGGTTTAATTGCACAGGTACCAATAGCAAAGATGTGAAAGCTGAAACAATAATATTTACAATTACTGTAAGGATTTGTTAAATATCCATATATGGGATTATGAATTAATCAATTACAAAATTTCAAGCTTATAGGTTATGAAAAGTGGGATTGGGTATATGAGACCTCTTTCTTAAACCTATGAGCTTGGGAAATATGCATATATACTTTAATCTTTTGCTGCCTTAGCAGGTCTACTGAATTCAGTGGAATTACAAATGAGTGCTATTTTAGCTTTAAATAATTGTATTTTTTTATTATAAAGAATTGATTCTCTACCTTAGTATGAATGTTATTTTGATTTTGAATTTCTTTGGATATAGTGAGCCAATTTATTTTATAAAAATAGTAGTCTACCTACACTTCACTATTATAAAAAATATAAATTCATTACAATGTTGACTGGTTTGTTATGGTTGTATTATTTCATTAGTATCTGGGAAAGGGATGAATACAATCCCTTAAAATTAGCAAATAGTTGTGTGGTGCAAATTACTGTATGTACAGAGAGTTATGTAGATCTAGACAGATCAAGATGCATGATACACCATGTACACCATGATAGGAGTGTTCAGCATATTGATAAGGTAAGACGCTTTCAAATTTTAAAGTAAGACAAACTAATTCTTATACATTATCACTACTTATTACTACATACAAAACTTATAAAACTGTAATATGTCCTAGATTACATCATCTTGTGCTACATCTTCTGATTGTGCTACATCATCTTGTGAGCCTACAAGGATATAGACATGTTGACAAAGAGTGGACTTGGGAGTCTAGGCACTAGGAGGGCTTAGCAGTTCCTAATGCTGCTTAACTTAGTATCTTGATTAGTTAAATTATAGTTGTCACAGTACTCCATTTTGGCTACACAAGGAAATAAAATTCCAGACATGGAAAGACCTGATGTTATGCTACTAAAGCCTAGACTACCTGTTATAACACCTCTCTCTATAGGATAGAAATGGGGATAAAGGAAAAAAAGAATTAATTAATGATCACTAGTATCTTTCATAATATTATCTATTTTTGTTTATGTATGGCTATGGACCTATGGTTTATCTGCCCTGCAAGTATATAAGTTCTTTAACTTCCATGGAAAATTTTCCATTGAGTAACAATATTCAAACTTTTAAATGCCATTATCCTGTCATAATACAACACCTTAGGTGGGATATAGTTAGCTAATCAACCAATTAAGGCAGCTTTTCTAAGTAAAGATGCAAGAAACTCTAGCAACATTTGTTGCTCATATTCAGTATCTGGCCTTATTTAGATAAAATGCTCTGTGGAGGTGACTTTTAGGGAGACACTGGAAAGCCATGCTAGTGACTAACTGTAGTTAGTGTCATTAAGGTTATCTTATGGATATCTGAGCAGAACTTGCAGAACTGAAACACCTACCAGAGATCCATAGTTTCTAGAATAGCACCTGGAAGTCAGAAAGGATACTGCTGGATGGATAAAATGGCACTAGATACCTATATTTTGGTTCACAAATTGCTCCCCTGAGATCTAAAATCAGTTGCCCACACAAAGATATCTATTACTCCTTGAAAGACTTAGTCCTATACTGCTGGGTTTGAGTGCACTCCAGAAGGGCACAATTTTCCCATAAGTCCTGTGACATACTTGCCTATACCATGTGGATACCTCAGATACTCTACAACATAAGAAATGCCACTGTGGGGGACGTATGCTGGTGTGTGTGTATGTGTGTGTGTACAATGGAACTGATCCAAACTGACTAAAACTTTTATGCCTCATATTTATTACTAAATTAGGGAAGGTGAATAGCAATGGTATTCAAGGATATTGATTTTTAACGGATGTATGTGAATAGTTTCCCATTTCATTGCTGTTTCTTTAGTTGAGCTATGAACCTATGGATTTTTTTTTAATGTACTAGTTATGTATGAACCCCTTATTTAATATTATTGGAAAGAGAACCCATAATATTCCTGTTTCGCTTTTAAACAGCTCTTGTGCAAAAAAAAAAATGTAATAATAATAGTATTTATCAAAACACAAGTAGGATATAAGGGAGAAAAGGAACACAGACAAACACTAAAATGATATATTTTCATCATTTATTAAAAGGGTTTATATTTTCACCTGAAAGGAGCATGCACAAATGATTTATAGTAAAATTCACAGAGTGCTATAAGATGGAATGCATTTTTTTTTTTTTAAGTATTTGTTGATTTACTGCTTGCACTTGAAATACACAGGCAGTAAACCCAATTCTGAAGAAAAGAACAAAATTAATAAAAGTAAAAGCTTAAATAATATTACTGGCTTTGACAGAAATATATTGTGATGTCTCAATGCTGAACAATCCACTTTTTCATGAATAAATATCTCACTGAGGTTTCTCTGACTCTAGTTTTATATGTCTTACAAAATCTACTATTGTAAGAGAAAGGGAGAAAATTCTATATTTTAAATTCTCTGATTCCAAATATCCAAAAGAAACTCAGATGCTGCAGTAGAACAAAGACTTCAGTAGCAACTGCCTAATCGCAAATCACTTTGAAAAAAACAGTGAAGTGAAACACTAGCAGAATCAGATTCAGCTTTTATGAAATTCATATCTGAACACAAAGATTATTGTGTCTAATGTTTTCTCACAATTTAATACACACATGTTTCATAATGGAGTGAAATGATAGATAAGAGCACAAAGAACTGAAATTCCATGTGGTCTGCAGCATTTTTGCAATTGTTTCACAGTTGACTTGCTGTGAATTGTGCTTTAATTGAGTACCAAAACAAAAAAAGTACTTAAGCTAGACTATTGATGAAGGAAGCAGAAAACTGTGTTTTTATTGAGGACAATTTTGAATAATTGAACAAAAATGCTTTAGAACTGTTTATGACTTGATTAGTAAGAACGATCCCTTTAAAGTCTACTTCACTAATACAGTGTAATGAAGTGGTAGATGATATGAGTTGATTTTTTCACAAATATGATGCCAGAAAAGAGTTCAGAGGCACAACACAGCCATGTCAAATAGCCTGTGGAATGGCTGAGCCACACAAATGGATGCAGATCAAGAAAAATAATACCACAGTACTATAACGGACTCAACATCTAATCTGTGACTTCAACATTACAAATATATGAGTAGATGATTCTTCAGTGATGGAAAATAAAACAAGAAGAAGAGATACATTCAAGTAAAGAACCAAAAATCACAGATCACAGAATCACAGAATGCCTAAG
>VWPW01004396.1:0-23787 GCA_013389825.1 Crypturellus undulatus
CAGATCCCGCTGCTGCCTCCTTGCTCAGCCTCAGCCTTTCCTTATTGCTGGAAATCCGGGAATGTCACTGGGGCCTCCCAGAGGGACCGTGACCCCGTGTGGGTTTATTCCGGGCCTCGCTGAATATTTCATGTGCATAAATCCATGCTGCAAGGAGCTGCAGGCAGCGCTTCCCTAGGGAAACCCGGACACATCCCTGCAAAGTGGCTTCAGGATGGGGAATCTGATAGCGTCTGGGCTGTAAAATCCATGTCTTGGATTTCCAATGCTCCTCCATATCCTCGTGCACTCTTGGTGCTCCTGCTCGAGCGTGTCCCGGCACGAGGACGCGATGCAGGCGCTTGCATCCGTCTTGGGAAATGGCAAAGGAAAGATGGAAATGGCCCTGGCAGGAGGGGCAAATAAATCAGGAGCAAACGTGGTGGGAGCCCAGCCAGGGCTGCAGCGTTTGGGGACGGTTTCTTGCCTGATAGAGNGCCCAGCCAGGGCTGCAGCGTTTGGGGACGGTTTCTTGCCTGATAGAGAGGGACCAGTAGTGGGTTTCGCCCTGCAAAAATCCCTTGGCTTTGCGGATCACCCGTCTCGGAGGCAGATGCTTCGGAGGATGGAGGCATCTCCAAGAGCACAGCAGGGAGAAGGGCCCCTTGGCTTTACACGGAGGGGATTTTTCCAGGCGGAGGACGGTCATTCCCTCAGGGAATTGCCCGTAGCCTCCGAGCTGCGTTCGCCCCTCATCTGCTCAGCTGAGGCCTCCCCGCGTTGAGGCTTTGGCTATTCCAGCCGCTTGGCGAGCCGCTCCGAGCGCTTCCCGGCCCTTCGGCATCTGGCCCCGTCGTGCTCGGCCGCCTCCTCGTGCAGAATTACCCGGGAACGGCTCCATCTGCGGCCCCGGCACCAGATGGCCCGCGGCAAAGCCGACCCCGAGGAGGGCGGCCGCGAGCCCCGGCCGGCGCGGGGGCTCAGCGCGCTCCGCTCCGCGCGCCGTTGTTGGCATCGCCGCCTCCTTGCGCGCTTTGCGAGCAGAAAACGGCGCTTCGAGGCCATGCAAACCCGCACAGTGGCTCTGTGCATCCTTCATCCCAACATCCCATGTTTCACTCAGCCGTGTTATCCCTGTTTCGCTAACTGGGATATATTTAGAGCCTGTTTTTTTGGTGTTTTACCCCTCACCGGCTCCAATACGAGGTGCCTTTTGCAGCAGCCCGTGTGCCCCTTGCATTCTCCGCACTTTCCTGGGAATCCTCCGTGCATCCCGACCCTGCGAACCGTGTCGGGCTCTGCGGCTCTTGCCAGGGCACCAGCGACCCACTCGGAATAATACCTGCCAATTCCAAATCTGCCAATTGCAATTCCGCAATATTTATGCCTGCGCCCGGGCTGTAAAACAGTGATTATTCGCGAGCAGTGATTGTTTGCAGCCTCGCACCAAGTTCCTTTTCTTTTTTTTTTGCCCCGTGAGGCCCATACTGTTAATCAGCAGCTCCTTAAACGCCGGCAATAAACCCAGCCCGGCCATTAGCCCAGCAGGACCCGCTGGAGAGCCGCGCGCTGCTCCGTATCCGCTCGCAAACCTTCCTTTTTAGGGACCTTCCCTCTTCCCAGATTCCCAGAAGAGGTCGGCTCTTGGACAGCCGTTTGCATTTCTATTTCCTTCATTTCTTCATTTGTTTTCCTTGTGGAAATTTTTTTCCTCAATTCCTCCCTGCAGGCGGGAGACGAAGGGCGCATCCAGGTGCATCCGTGTGTCTTTGCGAGTGGGTGGGGAATATTAATAGAGGACTAAAGCCACCCCTGGCACGCAGCACAGCGGGGACATATGTTGTGACAACCTTCCTAAGGGGCTTCTGGCCAAGGTAGATACCGAGTTTTTCCCTGGAGGCGAAAGAGGAGGGAATGACAGCTCTTTTCTTTGCCGGCCTGATGTAATTAAGGAGTTATAATGTCCTTTAACTCCCTGCCCTCACTGCTGAGCACTGGCGCGGATATTTATTTATTTCTCGGCATCTGGTTGGGTTTCTGCGGGGAGAACCGCGCTCCGGCGTTGCGCACGGCGAAGATGATTGTGTTTCCTTTGGAATGAGCATCCATCCGTCTTCCCTTCCTCGCTGGGTGCGAGGAGAAAGGCTCCATCCTCGGAGCACCGCGCTCTGCCAAGGGGAGCTTGTTTTAACGCGATGGAAAAACGCATCCGACCCCATCCTGGCCGTGTATTTTCCTCTGCTCTGAAGGAGAAATATGCGCCCTCCCAGCCCCGGCGCCTGCAGATTTGCAGCTGCACAGCTTAAATAATAATAACAACAATAATAACAGCGGCAATAATATCCTTTGCCGCCGTCCTTGAGTGACAAGGGTGATGGAAAATGAAGTTGTAGATCGCGCGGGACGACGACGCGGGCATCCTCGACCCGTCTCGCAGGTTATTAGCAGGCGTCAGTCACCGGAATGAATCTAATCATTTCCAGATGCTCTTCTCTTGCAGATGGCTCCTCTGAACCGGGCTGCAGCGTTTGGGCTGGAAAAGGAAATGTTTTTTTGTGGGTCGCGTTTTGCTCCGGTCGGGATGCTCGGATGGGACTGGCGCATGCGGTTGCATCTCGTCAACCTCCGTTGGCTTGTTGGGCATTGAGTGATCTGAGGAAGGTGATAGTGGGCAGCCTGAAGCACTGAGTTTGCTCTCCGTCCTCGTCGTGGCACGTGCTGTCCCTGTGCAGCAGTTGTGTGGGTTTCCCCTATAGGTCCTGCGTTTTTGGAGCGATTCTGACGTGGAAAATCACCTCGAATCGCTCCCCGTTGAGCCGGTATCCATGCACCTTGCGCAACGCATCCTTCATGGATGGATAGCGAGGTATGCTCGCAATCGTAATTGCTTTCTGCATTTAAATAATCAAACCCATTTGACATTGAGCTTTGCTGCCAGGGGAGAGCAGAGACGCGTTCCGCTCCCGCGCCCCGTTCCCGCGGATCCGGGCGATCCCGAGGAGCGGGGAACGGCCCGAGTCCGTTGTCTCCCAAGCAGGTGGTGCTCCGCGAGCTTCAAGCGAGCGCCAGATGGGCAGAGATGATGAAAGAGGCATCGGCGCGAAAGGCTTCCCTCCGGGGTGTTAAATATTGCATTTACCGCGGCCGTGGAACTGCCGAAACCAATAGGACTAATTAGAGAGCCGGCAAAGGACGCACCGGCAGCTCCAAGAGATGCCGGATCTTTCCCAATGTCCCTCTGTGCGCTCCATAAGGAGCACAAGGTGGAGGGGAGCAGGAGAAGGGCTCATGGGGCTGCACCTTGGGCTCATCCCTGGGTGGATGGTCGCGGATGCGCCCATTGCCATCCGGAGGGAATTGAGGTCCATGGCTCCTCTTCGAGCAACGAGCAGTTGGGTTTTGGATGCATCCATGAGTCCAGATGTGGTGTTGGCTGGGCCACCACGTACCCTTTACCGAATTGGAGCCCTTGACCTTGGTGCCATTCCCTTGGGATCAAGCGGGTGCCCATCCACGTCCTGCCGGGCGCTCGGCTCTTCCTGCAGCATTCCATCCCCGCGGCGTTTTGCAGGAGAACCGCCTGCACATCCTAAAACGGGAATAATTCCATTGCTGCGCCCTTGCCAGGCTGGGGCCCCATTACGTTAATGGCCTTGTTAAGAGCGAGCAAACCAACAGCTGCCCTAAACGAGGGCAGAATTAGCCAAGCCAGCCCAGGCCATCTGTGGCCTCCGCTCCGCGTCTCTGTGCCGTGAGTGCCCCTCGTTGCAAGGGAAATAATAATAATAATAATAAAAGAAAAGGGATTAGGACGAGGAGGCAAACGTAAAGATGAGTTGTTGCGCGCGGATTCGGATCTCAATGTCAAGAGAGCATCATTGCAGCCTGATGGCATCTGCTCGCGGAAGGACATAAATAAACCGAGCGCAAGAGCGACAAGTGGAAACGGAGGCACCCGGGGGCTTTATTATAGCGGGGACAACGCGCACGGGGACAAATAAACCTCCCGTGTCGCTGCCTTGTCCGCGCGAGCCGGGATCCGGCTGCGGTAGGTTGACAGCTTGTCGGGATAACGGGTTTGGGGGCAGGACACGCGGTTTTGATGGAACTTTCCCGTCCGCGGCCGGGCTCGGGCGCCGCAGAGGTGCCGTCAAGGACGGCCGAGGCTCTATAAATCAGGACGGGCTTTTTTTTTTTTTTTTTTTGTCTGCCTGAAAAGTCTTATCTCGGAGTTGGTCCAGGCAATTTTTTTGAGGTCTCTCTAGCTCCCTGCCTGCTCCTTATCAGAGCGCCACAGCTTTAAATGCAGATAGATACCCTCTAATGGAAGCACGAGGCAGAGCCCTCGCGCCTTGTAAGTGCCAGCTCATAATTTAGCCGGGCGCCCTTTGGCACCGGCGCATCCATCAATAAAAACCACCGCGGCGGCTCCGGCGGGGTCCTCATTTCCCCTCCTTTCCCCCCAAAACAGCACCTTTTGCACAGCCCAGGTGCATCCTCACGTTCCTATCCAGTTTAATGGGTTTTTTCCCTCCTCATCGCACTGGGACGTGGCCGAGAGGGAAGCGGGAGCCACTAATTGCTTTGGCCCCGCGACTCCGGAATGATGGCCGAGATGAGAAGGGAAGGGAAACGGCTATTATGTCTCTTTCCCGAAAAAACTCGCGGCACGGAAGGCTCATTAACATCATTAGCGTTTCATTAACCTCTAGCCAGACAAATAAGCCGGCGGCAATCTAACAGGATAGGGGGGAAAAGGGAAGAAAATTAAAAATTGTCCAGGTGGACAAGGTGGGACCTCGTGGATCATAGGCTGCTGTTTCCCACCTGTTTCCCTATCCCCAAAGCCAAACCGAGTCTTTCCTTCTTCCCTATGTGGTATCCCACCAGATTTGCCCATTTTTGCCTTATTTTCGCTCCGTACTGTCCCCGTGGTCCTCAGTGGGGCGGGAGATGAGATCTCTGCGCCTTCATTTTATCGTTTATCATAATACCATTTAATATAATAATATAATAATATCATTATATTATAAGTAATAATATTTATCATAATAGTAATATCATAATATCATTTATCATAATCTCATTTTTATGACTGTTTCTCTCTTTTCTCCTCTCTGCATTTCCACCCCATCCCTTTGGCAGCTGCATAGGAGCAGTCGGGATTTATCCGTCCCAGCTAAAGCTATTCCAGCCTATGCAAGAAGCCCAGGGAACCATTTAGCAAACACAGATATAGAGAGAGTTCACTGAAATTGTTCGACCCGCAAGCACTCAGGTTTGGGTCAGGGTAAATTTGAAATAAATATTTGCTCTGCTCCTTATCTTAGCCCGGCTGATTTCCCTGGCAGCGGAGCTGATAACTCCATGGCGTGAATCCGCAGCAGCAGCAGCGTCTTCCTGGGAGCTGCATCCCCAGCCATTCCCGGCCCGCCGCATCCCCGCGATTCCTGGGGAAGCAGCTCCATCTCGTGTCCGTGCACAGCCGCAGCATCAGCGGGATGCAGCGCGCTTTTCCAGGCCCAACTTTTGCTGCAAAGCTGTGGAAAAAAGTCATATTTGGAGACATAAGCACAAGGGCGCTTTGCTTGGCCTTGGTGCACGTGCATTGGCATCTGGATTTTGTGTTTTTTTCCGTAGAGGAAAAACCAGCAACGCGTTGGATAATGAAACCTGTCGCCTCAGCAGAAAGACTAAATTAACCTCGTGTTTCCCTTTATTTTTGCATTTTGACCCGCGAGGGGTTTTCCTGTTGGCTTCCTTGGTGCATGGGAAGCAGGATGGGATGGGATGCTGCCTTTGGGCAACGAGTTGCTCCCAAAGGATGCAGTAAACCGGAGCAGCTTGAAGGGACCACGCTGGATGTGACGGGATGCTCCCGCTCCATCCGCATCCGCAGGAGCATCCCTGGGCCGGACCCATGGGCAGACTTGGATGCTGACATTGAAAGTTGCCTTTTCGAAAGGCACCACCGCCTTTGCTTGCTGCAGAGCTAATTATCATGCAAATGCATGCTAATAAACCCTGCCTTGCATGTAGTTCGAGGCTGCCTTCCCCGCTTAACGTACCAGTAATGAGAGGTGCATTTGTAATTCAGATGCTCGTGGTAATACCCTAAATTACTCTGCGCTATAATGGACTTTATTTCGTTCCCTGCGTCGTCCCCGTGCAAATGTCAAGGCGAATCAGTGGCAAGCTGGCACGGGCATTGCTGATATATTTATTATTGATGAGGGGAGCCTGGAGGCGGCGGGAGGCCACGGTGATGGGCGCACGCTCTGTTCTTTCAAAGGTTTTCGGGTCCTCCTTGTGACTTTTCAGTTTTCTGGCTTTTTGAGGGGGGAAAAAGCAAAGGAGTTTGTGTTGGGCTGGGGTGATGGAGCGTTTCCTGCTTTGCTTCCATTTGCATCCGCAGGGGGAGAGCATGGGCACCACAGTGGGAGATTTTGGGAAGGGGCCTTTGGAACCTTCCTCCTCCTCCTCCTCCTCGCCAGCTTTGGGAGCGCAGGGAGCCAGGAGCTGCTGGATCCCGATCCGCCCACCCCTGCGCTTTGCAGTTGTTCCGCCAAAAGGCCAGGCTAAAATTATCCCAATTGTCCCTTCTGGCCTCAAAATACCGATGAGTCACGGCAGAGCGGAGCGGAGCGGCTGGGGCTGCAGAGAGGGCCCTACCGCATTCCCGGCCCCACTCCCGGGATGCGGCCGCGCAGGGATGCTCGGAGCGTGCAGTGCTGCGGCGCTGCCGCGCGGTGCTGCCGCAACTCCGTCCTCGCCGCCGTCGGGAAGCAGAATGGGAAAGGCTGCCCGGGCGCTCCCTTCCCGCTCGCTCTGTCCTGCGGGATCGGGAGACCCAGGAGCATCCCGCTCCCTGCACAATGAGTTCTCCTCATTTTTGGGTGGGAAAGCAGGGCAGCGAGGGCTCCTTGATGCTCCCAGCAGCATCCATGAGGAACAGGAGCAATTGGGGACAGGACTTGGACATGACCAAGGGACAAAGTCTCCCTTGGGATGCGCCTGCCTCCCATGGAGTGCCTGCCCCAGCTCCTTAATTGCTCCCTTAACTTCATTATTCTCTGAGTGCTGGCAGTGCCCCGAAGCCGGGAGTCCCACAAGTGCCCAAATTAGCTGCTTTTATTTAATTTTAATAAATGCCGTTTCCTTTGAGCGCCTTCCAGCATCCGCAGAAAGGAGCAGGGGGGACACGCGGCTGGTTTTGCACGTGCTTTTTAGCTCCGTGTGTTTTTAGGACTTGTGTAAGTCACTTAATATACCCGGGAGCAGAGGGATAAGGAGCAAAGGGAATCTCTTCCCCCAAAGTTTGCTAAGAGGCGGTGTGCATATGCATGCTTTACACAGGGCATTAAAATAATTTATGGCGAGCATCTCCCTTTCAGCCGAGGAGGTGGTCAGGACAAGCAAATAAATCTTTAAAAGAATAATGTTTTCAAAATCAGGCTCCTTGTCCTCGAACCCTTTGATGTATGAGTGCAATAGTAGGTAGGACACATAGTGAAATAAACATGAGATCTCCCTGGAAGAGAATAGCGGAGTGGAGAAAATATTAGTGTTTACATCAAAACTCAATTGGCGCACTCGTTTCGAGATGATAGTTTATTATATTGAATGCAATTTAGTCCCACAAGGATGTTTCTGCTGCCGGTGACACGCGCACGCTCTCCCCACCTCCTCCCCTCTCCTCCGCGTCCCGCTACCTGGGAATTGCCATTCCTGGCGGATAATCCATCCTCGGAAGGGGGAGAATTCACCTGGGAAGCGGGAGCAAGAGCTGCTTTTGGCACGTGAAAGAAGCAACCCCGGCCCCAACATCTGCCTGGGGACCCTGTGTGACAGTGCCCCGGGTGCCACCTGCGCCACCGACTCTCCTCCTCGCTCCTTTGTTTCCTAATGCACGATTATTTATACATATGTAAATTAAAGGACGAACGGGAGATGAGTTTGAGCCTAAAAAAAAAAAAGGAGAGAGAATAATTTATTCTGCTGCAAATGTTGTTTTTGGAACCCAGATTCTCTCGCCGGCCCTGGAGTGGGAAGAGGGAGGCGGTGGTGGAGGCGCTGGGCAGAAAATGGGAAGTGAGGCCGAGCGTCTCCAAGTCACTTGGGAGATGGGGCTGCTCTGTTCCCATTAATTTTAATAAGAACAGGACATCTGTCTCGCAGCTGACTTTGGAAATACCAGCCCAAACTTTGTCTAACCCTTCGTTCTTCCTCTGCCAGTTGCCACCTTGCGCCCGTGGTGGCTTTTGGCCAGAAAACGAGCTTGCAAACAGCTGCTTTCTGCTGCCTGCAGTGATGGATATAAATATATATATGTATAGGCCTGGATAAAGCATGGAGAAGGTTTTTTCCAGCGTGTTTGTGTCCTCCTTAGGACCTGGCACCCAAACTGGCCTCCTTCTGCGCTCCAACCTGCCCCGGTTGACTCGTGTCTACCCTGCGTTGGGCGCATGTTTTTCCTCCTCTTTTGCAGCCCTGCAGCCTCCGATTTCTTGCTCCTCGGTGCATGACTTTGCAGGTGTCTTCACCGCCTTCCATCTTGCTGATTTTCAGCTTTTTGCCTAATTCATCGCGAGCGTTTCGCGTTCCAATCCCGGCGCTCCTCCCCGGCCGGGCTCATCTGTGCGGGATCGAATCCATTTTCCGTTCTGTTAGCCCGGGCGCTGCTGGAATACGGATGGGCTCGGGGCCAGGGCGGCCGTGGGATCCATCCGAGATGCCCACCCGGGTGTCACGCGCGCGCTTGACAGCCGGTCCGTGTGTCACCGCAGCCGGTGACATGTCCACCTGTGGCGCCGGCCGCGCTGTCGTTCCCGCGCCCGCTTCTGAGGCTGCCATATGGGACGGTGTCAGCCGCTTTAATGAAGTCAAGGTATATCACATCTGCTGTCCTCGCCGCGCCATCCGCGAGGCCAATTACGCCGTCAAAAAGGGAAATTAAGTCGGCTTGACGTGACGGGCTATTGACAAATCCGCCGTGGCTGTTCCTTATCACTGCATTATCTCCTCGGCGCTCCCCAAATTGATTGCTGTGTAATTGGTCCTGGCCGTGCATGGGGGACTGGGGGTATCGCAGGACCCGGCACCGTGGTAGAAGGCACCTTGGTAGACATCGCGGGTAGACCTGTTGGCCGTTCCCTCTTTGGCAGTGTCACGTGGGATACACGCTTCGATATTAAGGGATTTATGTTGATTTAGGAATCTTGGGGGACACTCAACATGGATCCGGGTCATCCCAGTGACTCCTACATCCCTGGAGAGCGTAGGCAGAGATTTGTGGATGCTCCTTGTCGCCCTTGGCGCGGGCCCTACTGCTCTGGCATCACCGACTCCCTCGTCTACTCTTCCTATTGCCACCACTATATAGTTTTATGGCCCATTTTCCATCAGGAGGTCAATTCTCCATCAGGAGAATTCTCCCAAGGGAATAGGAGATGCTGGAGATGACCCCATCCAGCTGCGTATTCAAGGGGTTGTGTTGGTGCGCATTGGGAGGGCGTTTTTGGTGCATAAGTCTTAGGGCTGAAGCCTTTTAGTTGCCCAGACCTCATAAAACCAGAAGAAAGTCCCCGTTTCTGAATGTCAATGTCGTGGAACTGGCGGTTCCAGAAAAACCTTTCAACTTCTCACCCCTTCGCAAGATGAAAACAAATGTTGAACTGCCGAGATTTCCCAGAGGAAGGAAATTCTGCTTTCCTAACACCTCTAACACTCTGCTTTTTGTTGTAAATCATTTTGAGCTGTACAGATGAAAAGCTCTTGGTAGATGCAAAATATTGCCGCTTTTTATTTTATTTATTATTCATCATGATAGTTCATGCCCTGGGAGGAATTCGTATTCTCTCTTTCGCAGCTGCGGGGACCTAGGAAAATCACCCGATTAGGGAACCTCTCGTTGCCCAGGGAATGGGAAAGTGCAAAAAAATCATAATTTGGGGTTAAAATGTCTTGTCTTCGCGATGGGTTTTTGTTGGCACCAACCTCCCGTGGCACTTGCTCCTGTCCTGGCTATTAAATGGGGTATTAAAGGGGCTATCAAAGGATTCCTGGCAAAGCACCCGTATGGCAGGGCAAGGAGGGAGTTTCCGATGAAGTTTCCCCGAATCCGCAATTAATTTTGACTTAATAAGACGTTTATTGTATAATAAACAACAACTGATTCATGAAAAGAAATATTTATCGAGGGTTTCCAGCAAGGTAATGAATTTGTAGCTCCAGTTTGCTTCTGCGAGATTTATTTACATAGCAGTTAAACCCCAATCAATAATATGCTTTTAATAATCACTGTATTTAAGTGGTATTTCAACAATACTCCGTAATTAGGCCCTGAATTCCGCAGTAATTCTTTAGATTTAGTGTACTTCGGGGTTCACGGTCTCTCCTTGATCATGATGCGAGCTCTCCATTAGCGTTAATTAAGCGCGTGCCAATCAAGCCGGGAATAAACCTGGTCCTGCGCGATTCCTCGCGGAGGAGCAGTGGGATAGTCGCGCAGATGCAAAGGACACGTTGGTGGGAAGAGACCCCGGGTGGAAAACAGGGATTTTTTCAGCTTTTTAGCTGGATTTAGTATGCTGCTTGGGGCCCTGATAAATGGGAGCGCGGCGCGGGCGCGTTGCGGAGCATCATCCTGTGAAGTTTTGCTCCGCTCGCGAAGCACTTGGAAGTCCTTCTAGATGAATAACGCTTTAAATCCACATTTTTCTTCTGCTCTGGGTCTGTCTGTCTCTCTAATCCCTCTTTGTCTGGGCAATTGCACCTCCCTTCTCTCTCTGCCGCCTATGATACCGCTCTGGAGACGGAGACGGGTATATATATTTAGCAAACGTCTCCTGCATTGCTCTCCCACAAGGGACAGCTGAAATGGCTTTGGAAAACAACAAAAAAAAGGCAAAAATATTGCCCTTCTCCTGCCTCATTAGAACAGTGCCCCGGGCAGCGGGGACGTCAGGTACCTCTGTGTGCGCGAGGGAGGAGGTGACGCACGGGTGAGTATTTGCTGCACCGAGGAAAATAATAAAATAAAAGAAGAGGTTCAATGCGAAGTTCTCTAATTTTTGCAATTGCAAATTTGCACCCGAGCGTGCAAACCGGGCTGCGGATCCCCGCGCTCCGGGCTGTCCCGTTGCATTTGTGAGGATGCCTCTTTGCTGGTGCCACCAGGTCCCTCTTCTCGCCGCGTTGGCCCCGCGGGGGACCCGGCGGCCGCATTAACATTCCCCCGGCGCCGCGGCCGCGCTGGCCGCTTGGTCATGGGTTGCATTAAACATAGGGTCGCGCGTCTGCCTCCCCACCCTGCATCCTCTGTCTGTAATTCCGCGTCTAATGGCAGCAATTAGTCACTGTCCGAGAAGGGATGAGCAAGCGCCGGGCGCTCTGACGGATCGGCCTCTCCGGAGGGACGGAGAGGTCGTTAGCGCAGGGTTCGTTATTGATCAGCGTCGGCGCGAGAGCGGGGCCAGGGGTGAAGCTCAGCACCTGGCCTAAGCGATGGGGCAGAGCGAAGAAAAATAGGCTGGCGGCGGCCCCAGGGAGCCCAGGGCCACCGTGCCATGGATGCAGGGGACAAACGCTTATTGATTGCAGAGGTGGCTTTGGACGGAGGCGATTTCTTTCCCCCCTCTCTAATGCAGGGGCCAATTATGGCTTTTGACTGGCGGAGATGAATGCCAGAGGTATCCGGCTCGGATCAGCCTCGGGAGGGCGGTGGGAAGGATGTCTTTGGGCATGGCCGTGTTGCAGCGAGGAAGGGAGCATCCCGGGCGGATTGGGTGATTCCAGGAGCATCCTTTTGGCCAGGCTCTAGCAGAAGTGCTCAGACCATCACCAGGTTCCTTGGGAAGCAGCTTTAGGGCAGATAAAGACTTGCTTGGGGCAGAGGTTGCTTCCCGCTGGGAAGACGGTGGGAAAAGAGGATGTTGCAACCCGCGCGCTCCCGGTGACGATCCCATCCCCGGAGGCTTCTCTGACCTTCAGCAGGAGATGGATGACGCCGGGGGAGGCGCGTTTGCCGCCCGGCTCATTTACCCGGGTGCCGCGGCTCGTCGATCACGTATCTCCGTGCCACCCGATCCGTCACCTTCCCTCCAGCAGCCTCTTCCGCAGGGAGCCCTCCCGCTCCATCCAAAGGGATCACGTTCCGCGTGTCTCCCGCGAGCTCCTCTCCAAAGCCGCCCTGCAGGGATGTTCATAGGGGCAATTCCCACCTCAGGGAGCAGCCGGAGCCCGGACACCTGGGCCCCTGGCTGGGTGGGCAAATGAGCCCCGGGCATCGGAGCGCAGTGCATGGAGAGCCTGAGGGCACCTTTCTTCTTTCCCTGCCTCCGCGAAGGCAGCGAGTGGAGCAGGCAGCCGGCTTTGATGTGAATCCCTCTCTATCTCCATCTATCCATCTCTCTGTGTATTTAAAAGGCGCCCATTGCCCAACCATAAGGAGTTTTCTCCGCACAGAGCGCCGGGAATGCTCCTCCATCAGTGCGCTCTCCATTTGGGAAGGAAAAGGAGGCAAGAAGTGTAAGGATCCAAGTTGAAATTTGTGTAGAAGCCTTTGGAAAAAGAATGGGAAAAAAAAAGACCCTTCCTTGCTCATGTTAGTTCTTCAGTAAAGCGAGCACGGCAGAAAACATGCAGGAATTGACGTTTCCCTGTGTTTTCCGAGTGGGAATTGACTGCCTCGCTGCAGAGCGCTCCTCGCGGTGACATTTGTGGACACGCTGCGAAAACCCGCGGACAGCAGAGAGCCGTATCCGGCTCTCAGGCAAATGTCACCGCCGGGCTCGGTGGCAGCAGGACGCGGGGACAGGGAATGTCCCCATTAACCGGGCACGGGGGCCCTTGGCAGGGCTGTCTGCGCTGTCCCGGCTCGGTTTTGGGGCAGGAAAAGCCATTTTATGAACATAAAACGAGCAAATAGAGCGCAGCGCCGGGATGCGATTTGTCCCCTGGCCCAAGTGCTCGTGTTTCGGCTCCCTTTAATGCCTTTATAAAACGTTCCTTAATGGCAAAAAGATAATTTGGCCAACGCAGCCCCGCGCAATTAGGCTGCCTGGTTAACGCCGCGTTCCCGCATCCCGTCTTCTGGCCCGTTTTTCATACCTGGGGTAAATATGCTTAATAATCAATCGGCATATTATTAACGCGCAATAACGATCTCGCTAAATCGAAGCTCGATCTTTATTTGAGACACTTACAGTAAATATTGACTGTTCTGCAGAATTATGGCAGAGCCCCGAGCAGGCTGTTCCAATGGGAGCCAGATCCATTTTTTAATACCGGTTATTGATTCTTTCCAGCAAGAAAACTGCCTGGAGGCGCCTGCGGGGTTATTTTTTTTTGCAGCGAGCCCTTGGGAGGGGATGGACAAGCACCGGATCCGCCGTTTCCCGTTGCAATCCGTGGAATATCTTTCCATGGGTGGCAATACTGATGGAATGAGTCTCTGGATCATTCCTATTCCAGGCCAATGTGTCTATTGGAGTCACTTAAGCTAGCGGGGAGCGCAGTGCAGTTTCATGCTGGATGCACTGGGATTGATTCCAGGAGAGTTTTTCCAGGGGAATTGCTTCCCCGTGCAGACACATCCCTAGGAAAGGATGGGATACACCAAAAGGATGGGGGCTGCTTCCAAGGCGTCGCGTTTTTCCATGCAATCCCGGCGCCCCTCGGCCGTAGCTCCTTGCGACGAGAATTCCATTGGCGCTCCCGCCTGTCTGTGTATATTTATGCGGGATGCTCCGCGTCCCGGGAAGGTGCTGCCGCTTGTTAGGGTGACTGATTACAGGCGGGTGACGGCTCTGCAACAGCAGCGGCCGCTCATTAGCTTGGGCCCCGCGCCGCTCATTCCATGCACATCCGCCCCGGGAGGGGAATATTAAGCAGGAATTGATCCCGGGTAATGAGAACAGAGCCCGGCCTGCTGCGATTAGCACCGCTGGAATTTTAAATAGTTAATTATTACAAAAGGCAAAGCGGGGGGCGGCGAGACCAGCGCTGCCCTCGCTTGCAGGAGGCATCGGGGACCAGCATGGGTCCTGTTTTGGTGGCCCAAATGTGCCCTGGGCTTGGGGACAGGCCACAAGGAGGAGGTGGCAGTGCCAGGGGACACGTGCTACCTGCCCATGGCCTGGGGAATTGGCCAGAGAGAATAAACACCTCTTGAAAAGGGAGAAATAAAGAGAATTTTGCCCTTCTTATCATTCCCCGGCTCCCCAAATACCACATCTCCATGATTAAAAATTGACTCCAATGGACAGGCAGAGCCGGTAATTGATTGTGGCCTTTCATTTTTTTGCAGCCACACTTAATTAACCTTTAGACGCAAATACCAAGCGCCGGGTAGAGAGCAAGGTGCAGCCGGGGCAGAGGAGGACAGTCCCGGCTTCCAGAAATCCTTCGGGATGGAGATGCCTTCCCATTTCCAGCCACGGACTCTATATGTGTGGTCTTTAATGCAAAGATCCTCCAACCTGGACTCGTTAGAGCACGACCCGCTCTCCATTGAGAACATATTTTGACCCGGAGAGTCATTTCCAGCAGCAGATGGACTAGGAGAGCAGGTGCATTCCCTGCTAGGTGCCCTGATTGCCTCCGTTTGGTCAAAACGCTTTCATATAAAGAAACTTTTGAGCCCGCTCTGGAATTGCAGGAGTACGGGAGGAAACTTGGCGCCAGGCATCAAAGTGCAAACGGAAAATTGGGTTCCTCGTTGCCGAGGAGTCAAGGATGCAAATGAAAAGGCTTCCGAGTGCTTTCTCTAATAAAGGTGCCGCGACTTTGAAACTCTCCTGTAATATCAGCTCCGGCTCTGAGATCAAACCCTGCTGCAGGTTCGACTGATTTGGAGAGTGTAGCCCGGGCCCAGAAGTGCGAATACAAAAAAAGGCCTCACATCGCTCGGAATAATGGGAAGATTTCCTGCAGGAGCAGCGGCAGCTCTTGAATGTCGGCGGGAAATCATTTGCTTCCAGGTATTTAAATGGAAGAACCGGTGCCCAAACCTCGTGAGAGCAAACCATGATTTCCTACCCTCTTTGGTGCTGCATCCTTCCCTTGCTGATTTAAGAAGCTCGTTTGGCCATGGGCTTCGTGATCCCTGGTCCCTTCAACCTCATCCTCCTCTCACGGGAATCCCATAGGAATTTGGGGCTAAAAGCCTCAGGAACCCAGGCCCTGACCCCCTAGAAAGATGAAAATTCCCTCTTTGCAAAGGAGCTGTCTCTCAAGACAGGTTCATTAACAAATTAATAGCATAATCAGCGGGGCTTTGTGTGCGGTTTGCAGATAAAAAACTGGTACCCGCGTTCTTTGACTCTTTAATGGGCTGATAAGAGGCAACTATCTGCTCCGAGGCTGGACTAATCGCGAGATAACAGAGGTTAAATCACTCCGTGGTGGCTCCAGCGAGGATCAGGATCGCGGATTTTCATGAACACCCATAAAAATCAGCAAAGGGAGGGCCGGGAAGGGAGAATATCCAATGTCAGCTCCATAAGGACTTCCTAGAGGAGTAGCGTTGGCTGCTTGACATCCCATCCGAGCGCCGCATCCTGCTCCCTGCCATGTCCTTGGGGACAAGGCAACGGGATGAATACGGGAAGGCTTCGCGGAGCTCTTGCTCTGCCCTCATACATTGCAAGCGTGTGCCCTGAAATACCCATTCCCATATAAAAGAAGTACTCGTGCTTGCCTCTGGAATGAGCATTGAGACAGGGATGGAGAGCAGTCAGGATTCGGGGCTTTCTTTTGGCTTTCTCCAGCCTCCCTTCTGGAGGCCTTAGGGTGCCCCAGCCTTCAGGGACCACAGCTTGGATCCCATCAGCATCTGGGGACCATAACGTGTTTCTAGGGGCCATATCTTGGATCCCACCAGCATCTGAGGACCACAACTCATGTCCAGGGACCACAGCTTGGTCCCGTCAGCATCTGGGGACCATAACGTCTGTCTAGGGTCCATATCTTGGGTCCCACCAGCATCTGGGGACCATAACGTATGCGTGGGGACCATATCTTGGGTCCCACCAGCATCTGGGGACCACAGCTCGTGTCCAGGGACCACAACTTGTATCCCACCAGCATCCAGGATCCATAACTTGTGTTGAGGGACCACAACTTGTGTCCCAGCAGCATCCAGGGACCACAGCTTGGGTCCCATCAGCATCTGGGGACCATAACGTGTGTCTAGGGTCCATATCTTGGGTCCCACCAGCATCTGGGGACCACAGCTTGTGTTGAGGGACCACAACTTGTGTCCCAGCAGCATCCAGGACCCATAACTCGTGTTGACGGACCACAACTTGTGTCCCACCAGGGCAGTAAGAAACTGCATTTTTTGGGTTTGGGTTTCCTTTATAAGGGCTATTGGGAGGCTTAATTAATTAATGAAGCTGTTTCTCGCCGCTGTTGTGCCTCCCCTCAAGAAGACAGTAAATTCTCATCAAGTGGGAGATCTACTAAGTGCCAATTATAGAAGTTTGCTAATTGCCAGATAATAATAACACTGATTAATAATGCTTATAACACTGTTGATTCCAAACAGGGGCACGTGCACCACGGTGCATTGGTTTAAATTGCATTTCCTCCTGCTTTGCAACCAAGTAAATGTGGACTCGGTGCTAATTTTTGGCCAAAGGGCACGTTTTTCTAACCCTTTCTCTATTTAATCCCGTTGGCAGCCTGAGCGAGCGCTTTAAAAATAAATAAATAAGCGCGCGGGGGATAATGCATTGTAAAAAAGCGGCCCGTTCGTTTCCTTGACAAGTGTAATTTAATTTTAATTATTTATGATACTTCATAGCCCTCTAGTAAACGCTCTGTAGTATATTTTGCAAAACTAATGAAGTCTTCGTAATGGGAGACCTGGCTCGAGCCCTTTGCGAGGAGCGGAGAAGAGAGTCAAGGACCCCGCTTGGTGACATTGGGAGTGATTATTTGGGGTCAAATACCCCTAAATGGGGATGCTGGCGCCGTGTTTAGGTCCAAAGCATTACCCTGGGTTTGCGGTGGCAACGGGCATGCCCGGGAACCTAAATTTCAATGTTAAAAAGCTCCTGTTCATTATTGGTGGCATTTCCTCCCCCTCCGCATTTGTCACTGGGAGCGGAGCTGTGACTCTTTTAATATCAAACAAATAATAAGCTCCCTCTAAAGTGATTTTTCTGACAAGGAGCTCAATATATTAAACTTTATCTATATTTTAATAGCCAATTTCACACCAAACTGCCTTCTTAATAATGTATTTACCACCTGGGGATATTATTCCAACCCATCTGGAAAGAATTGGAAATTAACTGTCCCTAAACTGAGTCTCTGTGTGTGCTTTAGATGCAGCGGAGATAGCGGCGGTGTCATTCCTAGGGGAAGAGGGGGAGGAAACTCCTAACGTCGTGAGAGCTGCCCCAAAAAACCCCGTTTTGCCCCCGTTTTGCCCAGTGCATCATCCCAAAAGCAGAGCCCTGTATCAGCATCTCGCTGGGTGATGCTGCTGGTGGTCCAGGCGGGGAGCATCCCTTATTGCATTGCATGGGAGCCCCAAGAGTGAAAATAATCCCAGGAAAACACCCCAAAAGTCATTGCATCTCCCTAAATATTTGCTTGGATTCGGCGCTCCTGGAAGCATCACCCATTCCCGCTCCTCATTCGTTCGGCTCCGTCGCTAGCTCCAGCACTAAAGCAGATTAATCCTTGCAGTGTTTTCTTTCATTTTTTTAAATAATTAAGGGCAGCTGCTGCTTCAAGTCGACTAAAGCCTCCCGCTTTTGAGATAAAAGCGCCTTTTGTTTGTTGTTGTAATGAAGCGGTTCGACACGGAGATGAAAGTGCCTGCTGTTTGCGTGGCAAAAAAACTGGTTTTCTCGCCATTTCTGAGCAGTGTCAACGCGCTCCTTCGCAATTGGAACAAGGCGCCCTTTGATCTCGGAGGAAATCCAAGATGTTGCACTCAGAGCTGAGCCGCAGCCGCCCTTAATGATTTTAAAATAAGATCAAATCGGAAAGTGTTTCAATCTCTGTGTTATGTCACGTAACGACGTCCTCGGCGCTGTTGCGTGTGATGTTCACCGTCGCGCTCGGCGTCGGCAAATGTTGTAGAAATAATTCCAAATAATGTAAAGCGCCACGATGAGATACGGGATTTGCAAAGTTGACTCTTAAAGACGGCAAAAGGAGATCCCAGCGTGGCGATTTTTGGGTGTCATTGAGTTAATTGGAAAAAAGCGCATGCGTGTTTGGGCTTTTCCTCCCCAAAACTATCCCTGCTTGTTAGAGGTAGGTGCAGATTGCAGCAATCCTGGCCAAGCTGCTTCGGGATGGGGTTGCGTGGAGTTTGCTCGTGAGTTTTGGGGCCTTTTTGCAGCTTTTTGCACCCCGTGTCATAAGTTGGAGTTGCACGTGGGAGCTCTCCGGGGTTTTTTTGGAGAGTTTCTCCCACGGAGCCGCTGCTCCCACAGGCCCCCGTGCCGCGCCGCAGATAATAACCGATATAAAACCCTGCCGCCGGGTGATAAGTGATGAATTAGAATCAATTATATGTTTAAAATAACAGGGCTCCCCGCGGCGCTGGCGGTGGCGCCTCCTGCCCGGCCTCGGCCGCCAGGTTTGCTGGCAGAAAAAGCAACCGAAACGGACGCTTTTGTCCTTAAAATGTCACGTTTGCTCCCGTTGCGCAGCTCTGCGTTCATCCCTAAAGCCCGAGCACATCCTTCCTGCATCCTGGGGGTGCCAGGGCTGGAAACATCCCTTAAAACATCCCAGTTTGGGTCAGATCCCCGTGCCCAGCCTCTCGTGCATCCTATTTTGCTAAGCAGCACATGGAGCGGCTCGGAGCGCCGGGAATCTGGGACCGGCGCTAATGCGGCGGAGCGAGCGGCTCCGCAGCCCCGGGGGTGCCCTGGGACTTCCCTTTTTGAATCTTATTTACATTCGGCCTAACAATAGCTCCCCGGCTCGGCTATAAATAATTTCTGGGGAAGAGTTGTCTAATTAAATGTACAGCGGCGGGGAAAAGTACTTTTAACCACCAGGCTGGTGTCCTAATGAACGTAATCACCGGATGGGGACAGCTTAGGAAACAGAACTTGACATCTCCCGGCGGAGGCGGGGAGATGGAGGGGAAACGTACTTGGGGAGAATTCCCAATCAATATTTAATTGGCGAGCATGTTCTCTGCCTGAGCGTTTTTTTTAAAAAAAAGAAGAAGAAAAAATCAGATTTAAGCCCCCGCGGAAAGCGGAGAGCCTTAAAAGCGGCTTGAGGAAGGGGATGCAGTGGTTTTTACAGGTGTCTGGGGAGGGAATAACACGTAACTGCCCCCGTAGGCATGCAAATGGCTCGTGAAAGACTGAAATCTGAACACAGCGTGCGGTTACGTGTTCCCCCCACCCAGAGCATCCCTCCTCCTCCTCGCTGCTGTGAGCAGGGATGCAGGAATTCAGGGACTGCAGGAATCGCCCTGCAGAGGCTGCACATGCAGCTGCGGTTTGCATCTGGAAGGGGTTTTTGGGGAGAAAAATACCCAATTTGCCTTGTGATGGCATGAAGTAGCCAGGCCCGCATTGCGGGACCCTTGGTTGGTCCCTTCTTGGCCAACCTGTGCTTGGGAATGTCCCTGTTCTGGGCGGAAAATGTTGGTTGATGGGTTTATGGTTGGACTTGATGATGATCCTGAAGGTCTTTTCCAACCATATGGATTCTACGATTCCACATTTTGGGCAAAAAGGTGGGTTTTGCCAAAAGGTGTTTTGCAACAGGGCAGCCCCAGGGTGCAGTTCCCGGGGGTTTATGGGGAGCAGAGGATGCCCTGGCTGCGGTTTTGGGTCATTTCGGCCCCGTTTTGGCGCAGGCTGCTGGAGAACATGGCTCTTTGGCTATTCCCGGAGAAAATCCAGCGCCTGCTGCGATTAATCTCCTCGGCCACTGGATGTCAATGTTGTCTCATCCAATTGCAATGGGGAATGGCGAGAAAAGGCTGCTCCAAGGCCAGGCGTTTTACCCCGTTATGGAGTTGGCTACGGGGCAGGTCTAAACTAGGTCTAAAACCCAACGTGGGACCAAGCGCTTTGGCAGGAGGATCTGCAGGCGGCATCTTCCTGGGAAGCTGCATCCCAAATTTTGGTGCAGGATTGAGAGGGATTGAGTTAAGGCACCATAGACCTGGATCCCGCTCCTTCTGCAGGATGGATTTTGCTCCTCGGAGCAACTCGCTGCCGTATTTTATTACTGGGTGCAAAGGAGGTGGAACAGCCCCGTGGTTCCCATCCCGTTGGAATCGCTCGCCCTCCATTCACGTCGGCCCCGTTTGTGCTTGCGACTATCCCCAATTTAGCGATAAGCCTGGCGGAATTCATTTGGAAGATAAATAAGATGTTATTAGTGCGTTAGTGGCAAAAAAACGGGCAAGGACACCGCTAATCCGAGGTGAAAATGCCTTCCTGAGTGCAATTTAATTAGCAGATTGTGTTCAGCTGGTGACTTTTATGGGGAGTTCATGAAAATGAATACAAATATGATCCGGGCGGCCTCTCCTGCGAGAGCCTCATGTGTCTCCCGGCCACGTCAGTGCCGGAGAAGGGAATATCCATGGCCAGGAGGAGCGGGAAGCGGGCGCGCGGGGAGCCGTTCCTCATGCAGGTGCTGCTCGCAATGCAACGGGGCCAATTAGGGGAATGATGGGGGGAAATTAGCACTTGCCGCGGGTTTATTAATATTAATAAAAGGGTTCTACGGTTAAAAATAATAATAATAAAATAAATAGGCGGCTGCTAAAGAGCCCTGCCTGGCTGCTGAGCAGGAATGTGCCTCAGGCAGCGATCATGGAAGAGCTTGATGGATTCGGAGACGGATTTCTTGCCCTCTCTGAAGATGGTATCGTGGAAGGGAGGATGGATTGAGCCGCATTATGGGGTCATTTCGTGCTTCCCACTTCTGTCTTTCCCATCAGTGAGACGGGCTGGAGCTCAGCGGGTCCTTAAGACTTGGAAAAATTTAGCGGTTTATCTCGTGTGGTCTTGGGGAATAATACGGATATTTTGGGCAAACTGTCTCCAACACCTGTTGCAGGTGCTTTTTTTTTGACCCGCTGGCTCTGCAGTTATAGCAATAATAATAAGAATAAGAAAATAATAATAAGAAAAATGATCCAGCCCTGGTGCCATCCTGCGTGTGGCACTAAGTGCCACTTGCAGATCTCTCTCCCTGTTGTGTCTCTCACTCATGTTGGTCATGGCAGATGCAGTACCCATGGGAATCCCTTCCTTGCTTCCCTCTCCAGCGCCGTAATCCTCGACGGGGTGGGAGCAAAGGGATGAGCGTTCGGGTTCCCGAGGAATGGGAAATGTTATTAATTGGAAATGTTCCTGCGTGGAGGGGAGGCCGTGGTGCATTTTTAGTTATTTTGCAACCCAGAATGCAGCTAACTTTGGGATGGGTCCAAGGATGCTGCGAGTGCAGTGGGACCAATGGGATGGGATGGGATGGGATGGGAGGGGATGGAGGGGATGGGATGGGATGGGATGGGATGGAATGGGATGGGATGCGATGCGATGCGATGGGATGGATGGGATGGGGTGTGATGCGATGGGATGGAATGGGATGGATGGGGTGTGATAGAATGGGATGGGATGGGAGGGGATGGGATGGGATGGATTGGATGGGATGGAGGGGATGAGATGGATGGGATGGGATGGGATGGAATGGGATGGGATGCGATGCGATGCGATGGGATGGATGGGATGGGGTGTGATGCGATGGGATGGAATGGGATGGATGGGGTGTGATAGAATGGGATGGGATGGGATGGGATGGGGTGGGTGGGATGGGATGCGATAGGATGGGATGCAATGCGAGGGGATGGATGGGATGGGGTGTGATGCGATGGGATGGGATGGGATGGATGGGATGGGATGGAATGGGATGGGATGCGATGCGATGCGATGGGATGGATGGGATGGTGTGTGATGCGATGGGATGGGATGGGATGGATGGGATGCGATAGGATGGGATGCAATGCGATGGGATGGATGGGATGGGGTGTGATGTGATGGGATGTGATGGGATGGATGGGATGAATGGGATGGGATGGGACGGGATGGATGGGATGCGATAGGATGGGATGCAATGCGATGGGATGGATGGGATGGGGGGAAATAGAATGAGAGGAATCAAATGCACCCCATCCTGCATTCCTCTTCCCGCATCCCTGAGGTTTCAGTGCCATAGGAACTTCTCCTGTGTGTGTTTAAAGCAGCATCCCGGAGCCATTTGTTTTCCCTTTAATTGGCTAGCAGGAAAAAAATAACGAAGGGAAGTCATGCAGGGGGAGCTCTCGTCGGCGCCGTTTTTGGCACCCGAGCCGCCACGCGCTAAATTTATTTATTTAATTGCATTATTAAAAGTATAAATAAAAACAAATGGGGGCGAGCCGCCGCGTCGAGGCTTTGCATCTCGAAAATAGAACCATAAATGCCACGGAGCACCGGGGGAATGATTTATCAGCCTGTTACCGTGAGTGACGGGGACGCTTTCGGTGGAGTCCTTGCTAATTTCTAACAGCTGCATTAAATCACGGGCGCGATCGGCTATTATAAAATAATCACCCCGCGCTCTGCGGTGCTGTGGGTCAGCGCATGAGCCCTTCATTTGCTTCCCATCGCGGCCCTTTTGCTTCCTGCGAAGGGGGAAAAAAGGGAAAAAAAAAGGACTTGCAGTGGCCTCGTTTTATCATCGAGGCACTGCCAATAAATAAAACCTCCATAAACCTCCTCTAAAAGGAATTTGCAACTAGAGGAAACCTTATTGTGTGCTTGAGTAGGGCTGCGGGGTGTCCTGGGTGCTATTTCTCTTGCTGAAAGGGAGCTGCATTTTGATTTTTAGGGGGCAAACAGGGGATTTGGGGGCTTTGGACATGTCTGGGAAGGCGAAAGCGGCTCCGGTGGCACTTGGGGACATAATTCGGGCTTAAACCAGGTTGAGGTGGGTTTGCCGCAAGGCGGGATGCGGGGGCAGCGGTGCCGGGAGCGATTCCCAACCGCGACGGGGAGAAATTAGCAGCTGCAAGTGTGCAAGAGGGACGGGGGTGAGAAAGAAAGGGGTAGGGACAGATGGAGAGAAGGAGGGAGCGAAAGGAGGTGGGAGGGCAGGGAGGAGGAGATAACAGCGCGGACAGATATTAGTTAAAAATCCAATAGCCCCGAGCGCGGATGGGCTATATATACCCCACCGAGGCGCTCGCCAGGGTTTTCCCCCCCCCTTTAAATCTCCGCTTTGCTCCTTGTGTCCGCCCTAGATGCGGAGTGTGGCGTGGGGTGGGAAGCGGCGGGGTGGGATTTGCCCGGGATTTGGGGCAGAGCGGGTTGTCCCTGGCCGCGGTGCCCCCCATTCCCGGGATGCGCGGGATGCGGCAGGGAGCCGCCGCCATGGCAACGCCGCGATGCCGCCGGGCCGCATCCCTGTCCCCCCCCGGATGCTCCGCGGGGAAGCGGCGTCGGAGGCGCCGTTCTGCCTTCCCGCCCTTTTCCCCGCTATTTTATAGATATGGATGCGTGCGGCGGGATGCGGGCAGCCCCCCCGGGCGCCGTTCCCGGCTGCCCTCCCCTTCCTGCCGGCGCCGCTCGCGCTTCCTCCGCGGGCTATAAACTTTTGCTGCGGGAGCTCCGCCACGGCGCGTGCCCAGCCGCGTCCTCGGGAGCAGCCGACGCGCCGTGACCTTCATCTCCCGCTCCTCCTCCTCCTCTCTCCTCCTCCTCGGCGTCGTCGTCGTCGCCGCCGTCGCCGCGGCCGATGCGGGGGCCGCGCTGAGCGCCG
>VWPW01004436.1:0-21735 GCA_013389825.1 Crypturellus undulatus
GGCATGAAATGAAACATTTGTTTTTCCACTTTTCAGGGTTTTTTTTCATGTGTGTGGGAGAAAAAAAAAAAAACAAAAAAAAAGCGTCCTGGATGAGCTCCATTTATGAGCATCACCCGTGTGTCGCAAGCGAGCGCGCTGTCAGCTCCCCAGCTGTGGTTTTGAACCGCCGGCCTGTGGTGAGCAGGAGAGTGATTACTCTCGAGCGCCGTTTTCACAGCTCCCTTTGCTGGAGACGGTGCTGTCTGGAAGCAGGGGCTGTGTCGCTAAATATCCCTGGATAAATCCTCCCTGGTCGCGAGGAGAGGCGGGAAACCCGTGCAGCACCCTGGTGGAGATGCAAAACACCAAAAGCTGCAGAGTTGGAGAGGGGGAAAATGATTTCAGGGTACGCCGAGGTCACGGGCCTCATCCTTCCTTTGGGAAAACGGAGCTTGAGCTGCTGACATCGCTACAGGTTTGCTCCAGCCAGGCTAGGAATTTCGCTGGCGGTAAAGGCACATTCCCAGGCAAAATTATCCTCCCTTGCGGCCTCAATAATAAAGTTCCCAATCAGCTGGCGACCCTGCTGGACCTAAAACCAAAGGGGCCTTTGCCCATCAACATCAATTCTAAGATTTTTTTCCCCCTCCAGCTGGGAAAGATCAGTGCAAAGCGCCACAAGCCAAAAATCCCCTCCAAGAGAATCATGGAGATGCCCTTGCCCACGGGGTGGCTCTTTCCCTGTTTCTGTTTTCCCTGTTTTCTCCCGGGAAGCCCATTCTGTGCCGGGCTCGGAGAAGCCAGGACAGCACTTGAGGCCTGTGGGGTCTCATTTCGATGCTAAGAGAAGCACGGAGGGCCTTGAGCCTCCTTGTTTCTCCATGGGAAGTGGGTGATGATGGGCTCATCTCGAAGCAAGGGGATGTAGTGATATTCCCGCTCCTCTTGCGGCTCCCTTGCTCCATGGAGAGCTGGGACAGAGCGGGATTTCAGGCCTTGTAATACTCCATAATTCTGTGTAATACTCTGAAATGCTGGCACCTTGTGGCAGCTTGGAAACATAGCATTGAAAGCGAGGGCAAAGCTGGTCTTGGAACCTGACTGCTCTGCTCTTTTCATCTCGATTCTCTCTCCAGGGCCATATTTTGCCTTCCTTGTGGTATCTGGGACCACATAAGATGGTTCCCCTCACCCTGGAGCCCTCCCTCATCTGATTTTGGAAGATCTGATGTGGCACTTCGTGCCTTGTCTGGTTTGCTTGGTTGGCAGCACTAAATGTCTCACAGGGGCAAAATCCCCCTTGTGAGCCTGTCCTAGACCCAGTTGTACCTGAAAAAGCGTCAGCTGAACTCAGGGCAATGCTGGGAATGCTCATCCGGCAAAGCAGGGGTTACTTAAACCACACGAACGAATAAGTTCCCACAGCTGCACGTGAAAGGTTGATTCATCGAGGTGCTCGGCGGGAGCCAAATCTCGTCACGCAGAGTCCGGACAGCCCTTCTAGAGCAACACAAGTTTTTATCTGAGTGCATTAACTTGTCAAGAGACGGCAGAACAACTCCCATCCTGTCCTCCCGCTCCTCCGCACCAGCCTCGCGGCGACGCTTTCCCTTTGGGAAAAGCTCCGTGGGAGCATTCCCGGCTTGAGATGCTGCCCGGGATGCTCCAGGGGCTCACAGGGCCCTTGCTGCTTCACGACTTTGGAAACATCTTGGGGACCTGCAGCCCTTTAATAGAACAGGAAGCGTCAAATATTATACGGCTATAAATAACTCAGTAAAAGCGGCTCGCGAGAACATCTGGCCTTGCACATGCCGAGGGCACGGGGGGAGATAATTCACCGTCTTTGGCGATGCTGCGTTGTGGACGCTGGCGGGGCCAGGATTCTCCCCAGGAATAAGCCCACGTGCAGGTGCGACGGGGCTGCCAAGACGAGGCCGAGCGAGCGGGTGACAAGGGGACGCAGCTCCCGGCCTCCGCGGCGCGGTCGGCCGCGTCGTCGCCTCTCCCAAATACTTCCTCCCGCTCGCGGCCCCGCAGCCAGCGGGCGCGGGGCCAAGGCTTGTCTCACTGCGGACGTTGGAGCTCCGAAAACGGAAAGAATGACCCGGGCTCAGGTGGCCACGGCGCGGCTGCGATAAGCGGGCGGGTTATCAGCGGCTCCTGCTCTCCTCCCTGCGGCTTCCAGCCTTTTCTAGGGATGGAGGGTGCCGGGTTGGCTTCCACAAAGGTGTTTTGGACAGGGCAATGGGTTTGTGGATGAGTGCGGGCTAAACAGACCCGCCAGGAACGGCTGTGAGCGATATAATTCATTATAACCACATTATAATGAACGTGCAGGCCCACAGAAGCCATGATTTTATGGGCTAAGGAAGATGATGCTCATCATCCCGCTATCCTGATGGATCAGTGGGATAAAACGGGGACCTTCTGGGGTGCAAGGTCCTTCTCCAAGGACTGCTTTGGGCTTTTATTCTCATGCCGAGCCTGCCTGGGAGCGTTTCTTTACCCAAGGAGGATTCTGACATGGAAGCCTGGCTCGAAATAGCTTCCTCCTTTATTAGAAATAACCATTGGCACAAGCTGCCACGGGAAGTGATGGATTCTCCATCTCTTGAAGTCCTTAAATCAAGACCGGATGCCTTCTTGGAAGAGATGTATGGCCCAACACGAGTTATTGGGCTCACTGTAGGAATAACGGGCTGGAATCATATGGCCTGCGTTAGTCAGGAAGTCAGGCTGCATAATCTATGGTCCTTGCTGGCTTTAAGATCTAGGAAAGTTCAGATCCGCAGCCAAAGCATGGGTCTATTCACGTGTCTTGCAAATCAAAGCACCCCAGGGTACGGCAAAGCGTCTGAACTGCCTGGAACGCTCCCAGTACCTACGGATTTATTTGCGCTGGTACCTGCAACAAGGCCATTTTGCAGTAAATTATCCCCCCCGCCGGAGTTTCGAAGCAGAAACCCCCTGCGAGGGGAGCTCTTCCCTGGCAGGGCAGGCGTGGGCGGTTAAATAAAAAGGAAACCGAGGCTCCTCGGTCAGAAAAGTAGGGTAGACGGGCGGGCGCGAGGTTCAGCAATGAGTCAGTGCGAGCCCGGCCTGCCCGGCGCTGCACGAGCGGCTCCGGCCCGCGCGCGCCGGCCCTGCTCTGCGCCGCTTTCGTTGCCCCACACCTGCCCGCCGGGTCCAGGTGGCGGTTGCGGTGGTTGGAGCTGCAGACGGGCGCCAAAAAACGTCTTCAGATGCAGGCGCCGGCGGCGGCAGAGGCGCTTGCAAGCCCTCGCTGCAAATGCATCTTCTCCAAGGCCGTGCCCCTCTCCAGGTCTGAGCGTTCCCCTTTGGAAATGCTCATTTTTGCCCTCTCCGTCCTGCCACATGCACTTTTCCTGCAATAAATAAATAAAAGGCAGTGCAGGCGGCCTGGCCCCGCAGATGAGGTTCGCTCAGAGAAGAGATTTGTGGCTCCACCTCTGCTTTTCGGTGGGAGACGAACGCAGAAAGCGGGCCAGAAAATCCGGTAGCGACGCAAGCCGTTGGGTGAAAAATGGAGATGAGAGGAACGAGCCAGATCCGTTAACAGCTCCGTTCCGCTTCAGACCTGGCAAAGGTGAACCGAGAAGTCTGGAGACCAAAGGGCCATCAAGGAGCTTAAAACCCCGGCGCGTGTTTTCCAGCTGCGTCGGATGCTCTAGTACAGAGAGAATATATTGAATATATTGCCCTGGTTCTGGCCGCAGCCCAGGGCTTGCAGTGCCGACCGACCGGCACCAGGCGGCTCCCGACGATGCTTTTGAGGCCGCCGCTCGCTGCAGGTTTCCAGCAATTCCAGAAACACGGCAGAGGCCGACGGCACCGTTTGGCAGGCAGGGAAAGAGCAACCTGTGTGCAGATATTCAGGAGAAAATCATTTACCATTTTACCATCACCATTTTAACCAAAAGTGCTCCGAGATGCAGGCGATTTGCCGGGAGGGCTCCCCGCTTTAGCTCTCAGCAAACCCGAGAGCAGATGTTGCTCCGCGCAGGGGTTATCTTTTAAGTGAAGCCTCCGGCTGACGGTTTAGAAATCTCTTGAAGAGATCAAGCCTCACCTGAAAAAATAAGCTGCCTTTGCACCCCCTCCTCCCGCCTGCATCATCTACCCCCTTTCATTTCAACGGGAGCATCATCACGTTGCAACCCAAACACGGCGGCCCCTGCGCCGACGGGCGAGAAGTGAAAAGCGGCACCGACTCGCAGCCGGCAAGAAAAGGAAGCGAAACCGCTGGAAATGTTTTTCTCGCGTCGCCCAAGCAGAAAGCAAGAGAGGCCGAAAAGCGCGCGACGGTTTGAGACGGTTCTCAGCGGCGCGAGTGGGAGGGCTCCGACGCGGCGCTGCGTTTGCTGCCGCGGGGGCCTGGGCTCCCTGTTATTAAATTGCCCTGTAATTCCAGGCAGCGCCCACGGGCTCGCCGAAAGGGCCGTATCCATCACGCCGCAAACTAAATAGCCATCAGAGCGCATAAAGGCTAATGGGGAGGCACAAAAGCCAGAGCGCAGGTAAGCGGCGAGGCCAGAGGAGCCTTTTAGTGACGGCGCCGCTAAATCATCCCTCTGCCCTGGCTCCTCAAATGCATCCCCGTTATTTGCCTGGCCCTTTTAAGGCCTTTTGGGCCCTAAAAGACGTTTTGCAAAGACATTTCCAGGAGCGACCGGCGCGTGAGAGGACGGCCGGGCGGCATGCGGTGCCCGGGCGCTCTCGCCGGGGCCGCGGCCCCCCGAGACGGGCGCTGGCCGCCCGCGAAACCCTGCGACAACAATGAAGGGCATCTCGTTAACCGGCTGCTTTGTCTTTTATTTAGCAACGGGGCTCAGCCCAGGAAAACGGCGACTTCCCCCCCGGCCCGCTTCGTGCGCAAACGCCGTCAAATCCCGGCCGCTTTTCCAGCGCCGCCGGGCGGCTCGTGACGGAGCCCCGGGGGGCCGTCACCTCGGGGGCATTTGCAGGATGCTCTTTGCCCCTTTTCCTCCCATTTCCTGGCCTGGATCGGAGCTGCCCGGCACGACGCGGAGCAGGGGGGGGACACGCAGGGGCAGCCGCCGCTGATAAGATCCCCGCGCGCTGCAGCGGGAGCTTCCTCGCCGCGCCGTGACTCAGGGATAACGCTCACATCCTGCGCGCCCGCCGCCCGGAGCTAAAAATACAGCCAGGAAAGGGCGAGCGAGCATGAATGGGAGCGCCGAGGGCGCCGCGGAGCAGCATGAATGGGAGGCAGGCGGCGCGCAGGCCCGGCGGCCGTGCGGAGAAGGGTTTAATCCCGCTGCTGCCCGCTGCCCCGCGCCGGGCGGCCCCATCCCGCGCACGTGCTTGGGCCTTGTTTCAATTAGTGCCCGCCGGGAGCCCGGGTTTGTCTGACACGGGCCCTCGGCCGCCACGTCCCGGCTCCTGGTTTGCGTCCGCCGGCGCGGCGGGTTCCCTCCAGTGTCCTGTGGTCACGCAACCATGGCGGGACGAAACCCATCAGCGCCCCAGGGTCTCGCTGCTGCCCGATGGGGACCAAAAAAGGGGACTTTAGCACAGCCCGGGCCATGGAGAAGAGCGTTGCTGGCGGCGGTTCTGGATCATCATTCCCAGGGCATTCCCACTCCCAGAGCGCCATTCCCTGTGTCCCAAGGCAGCGCAGAGGCACCTGAACCTGCTCGCCACCCACCTCCTGTCTGCGCTCAAGATGTTTCAAAGCTCTCCCCTTTCTATTTCCATCCTCGCCGTCATCCTGCTTTGAGAGGAAGGTCTATTATTCCCCCCTCCCTTTTCTCCCTGCAAAAAAAATGGGACATTGTTTCTTCTTTCTTTGATTTAAAAGCCAAAAACAGTTATAGGAAACTGTTCAGCAGATGTTTTACAGTATGAACCTAGGGGAGAAGAAAAAAAGAAAAAAGAAAAGCTCTCCGATTTTGCTGGAGGATCTATATTTAGCTTAATGCTTCCTCCGATTCAGGGTTTGTGTTGGCATCGCCGAGGCGTAGGTCTGAGCGCTTTGATTGTAGTATTTATTTTATTTCTCCCATTTGCTGCATCCATTAAAGCCTGGAAGCGCCTGCGGGAGCTAACGAAGCCCACGGAGGGCGGAGGGGAACCGAGGATGAGCCGGGCATTGTCCGGGCTCGCTCCGCTGCCCGGCGCCTCGGCCTCCGCTTGGCACCCGGGGCCAAAACGAAGCAGCCCCCGGGCTGGGTTTTATAAAGCCTCTGGGGAAGATAACGCCCCGGGAGACGTGGAACTGTCTGGAAAGCTGCACGGCCCCGTGCCGGGGACTGCGACGCGGCCGCTTCCCCTCCCACCCACGCGTTTCCACTTTCACTTCGCATGTGGCACCCAGCGCCGCCGTCCAGGGCCGGATCAGCAGGGATGTCAATAACCCCTCCGGTGCCAGCCTCGTCCCCCGGCTGCTCCCGGGGCTGGTGGCATTGTGCTGTTAAAAAAATGCCCCACGTGGCAACAGAAAGGTCATTTTTAGGCCTTTTCCCAGCTCTATCAGCTCGCCACGGCACCCAAATGCAACAAGACCCCCTTTTGTGCCATTGGAGATTTTTCCTCCTCCTCACCCCACTCTAGTTTTTCTGGAGGTTTTCCCAGCTGCTTGAAGGTCTTTCCAGCCCAAAAAGCCCATGTCATCTCACCTTGGTCCAGGGCAAAGCCGCGTAGCGCCCAGATGCCGACATGGAAAAGAGAATGGTGCCAAGTTTCACGCTGTGCTACTGTCGAGGAAACCTCTTTTGGCCCATGCACCCCAACCCAAAATAATATCTGCCCCCTTTTCATCTGCTCAGGTGCCCCTTGGTGACTCGGTTTGGGGCACTTTTAAAGGAAAGGGGTCAAACAGCAGCCGGCACAACAGGACCCAGATTTCAGATATCACCTGGGATCCTTAATCAACTGCAATAACAACTTATCATTTCGTTATCATCACAGCTGCATCACAATAAACTGGTTATCATTTTCAGATTGTCTTTTTTTCTTTTATGAGCCATTTTCTCTGCAGTGTTAATCTTACTTTTTAAGAGAAGATGCAAAGGGAAGCAGCTAAGCGATCTCAATTCAGTCTCTGCATTTTGGCACTGCCTTGAGAGGCAGTTGGTGTTTCAAAAATGTCAACATTTTCATCAGCATTTTGCATTGCGCTAAAGCAAGACGAGGGGAGTGTTTTAGCAGACAAAAAGAAAATAAAAATATCTCTTTTCACCCCCATGCTATTAGTAAGTTAAGTAGTACACAGCAAGTAATTAACTGGCTGCTGCATCCGTCTGGAAATCTGGCCAGATGTGCTCTAGCAAGAATTGTTAGTCGACAGCATTTTGTTTATTTATGTGCTTGAATGGGGAAAGAGCCCTTCTGAAATCTGCTAGATTAAACCATTTTGGACAAGGATTTTAATTTACAGATTGGAGGGGGGATATGTGTGAAGAAACCCTGTGTGTTTTTGCCATGGATATCAGCCAGCCTAATAAAAGATATCCTTGCCCACCAGCAGGTCTCATTTTTCTTAACATGAGCACTGGTAAAGGGTAACTGGTCTTCCAGGTAGCATTTTCACAAAATAGTAATTGATTTACCTTTTTTTATCGCTTTCAGGCATTCCCGTGCACCCTTCCACCATGCAAACGGGGCAGGCACCTGCAAAAGAGGAGATCAGACCCATAATCTTTCTGTCTGCTCTTAGAAATCTGCTCGTTGCTGATGCTTGCACGGCAAAATTGACACATTTGCATCGTCCGGGTGCAGCCTGGCAATGTTTTGGCTAGAACTTCCTTAGAGATGTTGCTCAACTCCGCGCCGAGAGCTGAGTGGAAACTTCTCACTTCCTCTTCCAGAATGAAATTGCGACGGGAGCTGGTGCTATTTTCAGTTTGATCACACACACACACACATATATGTATGTACACGCACGTATTTATAGTCATGTGTGGAGAGGGAAGCTGGATTGCAAATCAAAAAGGTAAAAGGCAGGAACTTTTTCCACACATCAGCTCACACCCAAGCCCTTCTAACATCTTCAGACCCCAGGGTTATTTAGAGCCGCTTGCTGCACGGTTCTGGTGCCCCTTGGAGAAGTCAGATAAACCGCATATGAGCACGTTTATAGCAGCTAACTCGCTCCATATGAAGGAGATTTATCTGCAGCAGCTCCCAGCCTAATATAGCCTCACGAGAGTCATGTGTGGAGCCCTCTTAGCCATCAGGTTGCCTCCAGAACTGCCTTTCTTTCTAGTTTATATCCCGTGCCCGTGAGCTCCTACTTCTGTTAGGGCTGGCAAAGTCCTGTCCTGGGCTCCTGGGGACCTGTTTCCCCGTGACAAGGACAGAGTTTGACGGGTGCTGCACATTTTGGGGGACTTTACCAGCTCCTGCCCTGGTTTTCCCAGTGTCGTAGGGGAATGGTGGTACTTACAGGTCCATAAAGTGATGTGGAGGGTTTCTTCCCTCATCCTGTCATCCTCAGGGATGCTCCCCAGTTGGAATCTTCTACCGTGCGATGCTACTCTCACTCTCCATCTGCTCCTCCACCTGCCAAGCAGAGGCAAAAAAGCCTTAATTCCTGTGAAATGATGCTCTTTTTGCCAATGTATAAGGCCAGGATGTCACTCGAGTGTCACTATGTGCCACTGAAATATCAACAGCCACCAGCACACAGCCCATGGCCATTTCAGCTTTGGCAAAACCGTTAATAACGACTTTGATTAAGCATTGAGGGAGCAGTTGAGGCTTTTTACAAGTGCAGCGCAAACTCAAACCAGCTGCCGTCGAAAGCCCTTCTTGAACCTCGGCGCTTTGCTGCTGGCTTCCACGAGCCACCCGAAACGCAGCCTCCCTCCTCGCTGAGGCCCAGGCCACCGCCGTGGCACCGGTGACAACTGAGGAATAGCGAAACCAGGAGCCTCCCCGCTCTGCAGACGCTCAAGCAACACAGAGGTTCTTAATATAGAGCTTAGTGCATCCATGAACCGTCTGCTCCGGAGCAAACCTGCTGCGCCTGGGAAAGACATTTGGCTTGCAGCTGCCAACGGGGTCATCCCGATGCCTCGGGGAAGGGTTGCCCAGAGCACAACGGCCTCGTGGCTCCATTCCCTCCCTTTGGCTCTTGGATGTGATGGAGTCTTTGTACCGAAGCCCAGGAGGCTGGAAACCTTCCTGAGGAGACGGATCCCTGTAAATAATTTCCTGCGTTCAAACAGCTCCGAGCGGCAGCCGCGCTGCACGTTCCCCAGGTAAAGCGTCTTCGTGCCACCTGCTTTTAAGCCACCACAAGGGCTCGAGTGGCAGCGCACTTGGGAGCTGCAGGAAATCCTCAAAGTACCTGTTTTATGCCCAGAAATGCCCAGGGGAGCCCTTGGAGCCGCAATTTTGCAGATTTAGCTCCTCTGGGAAGTGTTTGGCAGCAGCGGGTGCCGGCAGAACGGATGAACCCGAAGGCTCCCGCACAGGCTGTTCCCTGTCCTGACCTTTCCTGGCTCCGGGTGGGATCCCTGACCCCCGGCGGGCGCCGCGTGCCGGGACGTGAGCGGGGCCGGGATGCAGGCGCCGCCGTTCACGCCGTGGTCGTGACTCGCCGTGACGCACCGTGACTCGGCTCCGCGACTCCGGCCGGAGCAGATTTTCCGCCTGGAGCCCTCTCCTGGAGGAACGGGCAGCCTGGCCGGAGCGGCGAGAGCCAGGAGGGGAGGCCGGAGCGGAGGACACGGAGGTGCTGGCGCAGGGGCACCCCTGGAGCGGATGCGCCCGGCTCAGAGGAGGGGACGGGAGCAGCGGCTCCCTGCAACGCACGACCTTAAACAAGGGGACATTCCCTTGGTCTCTACGTGTTTAAAAGCCATTGGGAGCTGCCATCCCTTTTCTTGGCATGCCCAGGAGTGGAGTGGGTTTTGGAGCGGGCTGCTGGAGCAGGATGGCCACGTCCTGCCCAGGTTTAAGAGAGGGGCTGGCACCAAAAAGCCCCATGGAGCCAGCAGAGCCCTGGGACACGCAGGCAGGCAGGACGCCCAGAGGTGCCCGGGGTGCTTTTTAGGGGCAAAAGAGCCAATTTTGGTGCCAGGCAGCTCCGAGGAGAGGCAGAGGCTTGAGCTGGCACTAAGGAAGCAGAGCTCAGGCCATGCCCGGCCAACCCTTGCCCCGACTGTGCTTTCCTTTTGCTTTTAAATCCTCCAGGAAAGAATAATTCCAGCACAATTCCCACTTCCTAAGGACTTTGCGGGGCCCACCGGATTGCCCCTTGCAAAACGCACTCCGCACAAACAACCTGACCCCCTCAAGCTCCCCAAAAACGCATGACATAGTCCCCGCCGGCACCATCCGGCAGCGCGTGCCGGTCGCCGAGGTGGCTCATCCCGGCGCTCCGGCGGCTCCGCTCGCCTTTCCCACCGCCCTGGATGCGGGGCTGACCACTCCCCCTCCCTTTGAATAGGCGGCCCTGCTGCAAACACCATGGTATTTCCATCCTCTCCCGCTCCGGCGCAGAGGATAGCACCAGGTAGTTGGGAAGAGCGCGGAGACAAGTGTGGCGAGCCGGGCAGGACGGTGCCTTTTTCTCCGCCGTCTCCCAGACAAGTAGTAAGTGGCAGCGGGGAGAAATTCCCTGCAAACTTCTTGCGCGGGCTCTAAGGTACCTGTGCTGCTTCTCAGGGCATCTAGGACTTGCTTTGCTGCTGATTTACTTTTGCTCTCCCTGTTCGCAGCTTCCCCGCGCATTTGCTCTTGGGCCCACGGGATTTTGTCGGTGTTACCTGATGTTTCCCCCACCTAAAAACCCCGCTTTTCTCTAGAGCACGTGAGGTTTCTACGCCCTGGCGAGGAGAACACTGTTTTTTCCTCCCCTCGGGGGAGCAGGCTGCTGCTAGGTGTTATTGCAGTCGGTTGAGGCTGCAGCTCGTTTGGGGTTTTCGAGTTGCCTCTTCTTTTCGGTGCTGCCTGGTTTGTGGTTGCTGCGAGGCAGGGGGAGAAGCAGGGCGCCCGGGCTCGCGTGCTTGCTCGCCTCCCTGCAGCCAGCGCAGCCCTGTTTGCAGGCTGCTTTGCACCCCGTGATACCGAGGGCTGCTTTCTGGCTTGGCCTCCGCGTGTTTTTAACGGCAGCGTTGTCCTCCGAAGGGCAGAAATCGCCGCGTGGGCCGGTGTTTGCAGCGGGACGCGGCGGGTGGCAGCCGTGGGGATTTGCAGACACGCTGCTGCCGTTCCCTGCATCCTGCTTCTCCCGCCCAGCCCAGAAAGGCAGTGGGAGCTGAGTCCCCAGGGAGCGCCGGCGAGGCCTTGCAGGCTCCTATTAGCCTCTGAATTATTGCTCTGCACGCGGCCGCTCGCTCGGTAGTGCAGTTACCATCGACTTCCCATCCAGCGCTGTCAACTGACACCTTTGGGGGCTGTGGGCCGGCTCCGGCGCCGTTTCCTGGATACAGGCTGCTCCGGCTGCCTCCGATTCTGCTGCTCTCTGTCTTGCCCTTGAGTGTCACATCAACAGGGTATTTCGGGCTGCCCAGGCATTTCCATGTGGGGCAGCAGGGGAAGCTTGCGGATCTGCTCCCTGACGGTGTGTTTTAAATCCGTTCCTTCATGCAGGGAAAAGCAGGTGATCTAATTACCCCCTCCTCCTGTCCACAGCTCCCTGCGGTTGCAAATAACCCTTATGATCCGGGAGAGCAGCACGATTTGATGGCGATGGCTGCTCTGCTTGAGTGTCTCACCCAAACCCACGTCCTCGGGGTGTCACTTTGCTGTAGCTCTGACAGCGCTGTTGACGGTGGCATCATTATAACTTAATCATGAAAGAGCAACAGCTCCTATATCCAAATCAGAAAGTGTTTAACTGCCAGGCTTGTGGGTGCTGTGGTATCTACCTGCTCCAAACCCTACCTGTCCTGCTGCTGCCGGGTAGAGTTGATCTGGCTCTTAAGGCACCATCAAATCTGCTGCAGATCTGGCGGGTCCTGGGGAAAACCAAAGGGAAAACGTTAAAACAGATGGACAGATAGATAGATAAATATATAGACAGATAGATAGCGTGTTTTGTAAGCAGTCTGCACCAAGTGAAGCCTGCTCGCTTGGACCCTCGCTTTAGGGATGTTCCTTTTGTTCTAAACTTGGTGCCAGGGCTGCAGGAACTGAATGAGTTTTTAATGTACCAGCAGATCCACAAACACGGCTCCCCCGGGGCCTTCAAATTGGCAGCCAGCCTGGAAAATGCCAGCGTTGCACGGGTTAAAAGCTCTCGGAAGCAGGTCATTTCCATGAGCTCTTTTTCCCCACCCCCTCGGTGGAGGATAAATTATTACTCGATGCAAAAATAAAATCAGCTGCCCCCACGCAGCAGCCCGCGGGGGATGCGATTTGTAAAGACTTCATTCCTGGAGGGCAGAAAATGCTGGGACAGGGTTCCGAACACGTAGAATCCCGAGATATTTATAGGGATATTGTGAAGGGTCTTCATAAAGGCAGTGGGCCACATTGGCCTCGCTTTAATATATGTTTTTCCACTCCCTCTTGACTTCCACAAAGGTGCGTGTGTCCATCACAGAGGGAGGAAATTATTTTTCCCTTTTCACACGAAACTTGGTAGTTAATTAAAAAAAAATCTCCTGTAAAAGAAGAGGGATGAAAGGAAAATTTTAATTTGTCTTAGAACTGACCCAGGAGTCTAATAGCTTTGGCGGGTATTTGATCAAGGCCTGAAAAAAAAAAAAAATGCTGCACATTTTTCCAAGATAAGGCTGAAATAATAATAGCAAACAAGAAGCCTGAAGTCAAGCTGTTAAGTCATTAAGGATTTTACCAATTGATTCGGATTCCACTTTTATTTATTATCAGCTCTCAGCATGCTGCGGGTCTTGACTGTCTGGGTGTAAAGCGGCTGCAATATGGGTGTAATTTCCCCAATATTTGCCATGATATCTGACGTGCCGGGCGCAGCCGTCAAGGGCAGGAGCTGTAGGCTCCTGAGTGGATGTAAAAGCTGCTCCAGGGGAGGAGAGGAAGCTAAAGAGAAGAAAAATATCGCCTGAACATGAGGGAAACTTGCTGACGGCAAGAGACGTATTAGGCTGTGAACTAGTTTCCTATGGGAAGTGGTGGAAGTTCTGTTAAAATTAGCCCGGACAAAACATGCCAGAGCTCCCTCTCCAAAGTCGCCTCGCCTCCGGCTTCCAGCCGTGCGTGCCTGGTTTTCCAGAGTGTAAATTTTTGGTGTGTGTCTGCTCACCTGCAACAGGGTCCATCTAATGTGGGCATCGTTTTGTCCTGTTTTGTGTGGTTGCCCACAAAATCTGTGTTGGCCTTTGGAGAGGCCAAGGTTAACGGGTCTTTTTAGCTGGACCTGCCTTGGAGAGCTGCAGCCCCTGGGCTGCGGCGGGCGCAAAGTTTGGGGAGGCGGGCGGCCTCTCACCGCTGAGGTGGTTTCCCGTTTTGTGAACTAAACCGCACTAAAAAAAAGGGGAAATAAAGCAAAATAAATAAATAAATAAATAAATAAATAAATAAATAAATAAATAAAAAAAATAAAACAATGCCGGTGCCAGAGCAAAAGCGAGCAGTAATAAGCAGGAAATGATGAGGATCGTTTCATACGTGCACGCGCCGCAGGTGTTTTGCGTTCGGCCGTGAGTCACGGCGCGCCGTGACTCTGCAGCCCCCGCTGTGACCCTCTCCCTGGCTGTCCCTTGTGCTAGTCCCGTCCCCGGGACACGGTTTTTGGGTTGCGTTGGTCCAAAAAAGAAATAAAAAAAAAGGAAACAATTTCTCACCAGTCCTACGGCAAAGGAAACATGATCTCATCTATCCTCTGAGCAGCTCCATCAGCTTCCAGCTGATAATTCATTCACCGTGCTCAGGCTCCCGTCACAGTTTACACCGAGTTTGTGTCACTAATACACATAGAGTCACAAAATCTGCATTTAACACAGATTTTTTTTCATTTAACCTTTCCGGCTCCACCTGCGGAAAGACAATAGTCTAATCCTACCTTTTTTTGGGCACGCCAAAGCCTAGGTGAGGAGGTGGGTTGAGTCGACAGCGTCAACTTCTGTGTCACGCCAAGGGGATATCCAACATCCGCTTCCCTTTCCAGGTGCCTCGGGAATGATGAGCTACTACATGGACACAACCATCGGCAGTCCGGCCCCGTACCCGCTGGCTCGCCCTGGAATGATGGTAAGAGAGGAAAATGGGTGAGTTTTTTAATCCCCATAAGGGTCTCGGTGCTCTTAATGCCCTGCATCTTCTACAGAAATGTGTGTTTTTTAGACAGGCGTTATCTATCTGGGCTGTTATTTAGACAAATTGCTTTGTGTATTATTAGACAAGATATTTAGACAAATTATTATGCTATCTAGGCAAATATATGAATGTTATAGATGTTATTTAGACAAATACGTGGGTATTTGTGCATGGAAGCACTGGCTAAGGCTTCGGGTGAGGTGAAGCAATAGACTTGCTGCAAAAATTTCCACCAAATTAGGGAGAAAAGGCCATTTTCAGCCCAAAAACTCCCTCTTTGGACCTCATATTGCTCCTTTAAGCAGGGCCAAGCACGGACGTGGCACATGAAGGGTTAATTGGAAATGGAGAGAAATTGTTTTTCCCTGGAAAAAATAAAACATGATATGAATTGAGGGAAAAATAATATTCTGGATTTATATGTGTGAAAACACACACAGAGATATACATATACATGCATTTATATATACATAAAGACCAAATCAAAATATTTATTTTATATATATGGTTTACACTTGCATTTCTTACATATATACACACATATAAAATATATATAATGTATATATAAAAATATATATAACAGATTGTGTGTGTGTATATAAAAAATATGCATAGGTGTACTTTATATATATAGGAATAGAATGAAAATGATATCCTGGGATTATTTTAATATCGTTTCACGCATTTAAATATATATTTTTATAGCTAATAAAATGTGCGTATATAGATTGATGACTCTTACAAAAATAGGGTGTCTTTTTTGTTATATATGTAACACATATGCGTGTCACATTAGCCGTATATGAATAACCACATATTTAGTATATAAATGTGTGTCATATACACGTTTATAANTCCCTTTCCAGGTGCCTCGGGAATGATGAGCTACTACATGGACACAACCATCGGCAGTCCGGCCCCGTACCCGCTGGCTCGCCCTGGAATGATGGTAAGAGAGGAAAATGGGTGAGTTTTTTAATCCCCATAAGGGTCTCGGTGCTCTTAATGCCCTGCATCTTCTACAGAAATGTGTGTTTTTTAGACAGGCGTTATCTATCTGGGCTGTTATTTAGACAAATTGCTTTGTGTATTATTAGACAAGATATTTAGACAAATTATTATGCTATCTAGGCAAATATATGAATGTTATAGATGTTATTTAGACAAATACGTGGGTATTTGTGCATGGAAGCACTGGCTAAGGCTTCGGGTGAGGTGAAGCAATAGACTTGCTGCAAAAATTTCCACCAAATTAGGGAGAAAAGGCCATTTTCAGCCCAAAAACTCCCTCTTTGGACCTCATATTGCTCCTTTAAGCAGGGCCAAGCACGGACGTGGCACATGAAGGGTTAATTGGAAATGGAGAGAAATTGTTTTTCCCTGGAAAAAATAAAACATGATATGAATTGAGGGAAAAATAATATTCTGGATTTATATGTGTGAAAACACACACAGAGATATACATATACATGCATTTATATATACATAAAGACCAAATCAAAATATTTATTTTATATATATGGTTTACACTTGCATTTCTTACATATATACACACATATAAAATATATATAATGTATATATAAAAATATATATAACAGATTGTGTGTGTGTATATAAAAAATATGCATAGGTGTACTTTATATATATAGGAATAGAATGAAAATGATATCCTGGGATTATTTTAATATCGTTTCACGCATTTAAATATATATTTTTATAGCTAATAAAATGTGCGCATATAGATTGATGATTCTTACAAAAATAGGGTGTCTTTTTTGTTATATATGTAACACATATGCGTGTCACATTAGCCGTATATGAATAACCACATATTTAGTATATAAATGTGTGTCATATACACGTTTATAAGTGTATATAAGCCATAGAGGTGATATATAGAATGGGCAGGGCATTTTTTTATACAATATGCGCTTATATGAGGGTTATTTTTGATAAATAAGGGCGTTTTACGCATGGGGAAAAGCGGCTCTGCTGCTTCACCTCAGGGCTGAGGCGGGAGAGGCCTCGTCCCCCTCGTGCCCCTCGTCCCCCTCGTGCCCCTTGTGCCCCTCGTGCCCCTCGTCCCCCTTGTGCCCCTTGTCCCCCTCGTCCCCCTCGTCCCCTTTGTCCCCGTGCCGGCCCGACGGGGCCGCGTCCGCCCCACACGGTGCCCTTGGCGCCCTCGGGACACCCAAAGTCGCTACGTGTGGCCTGGCCTTGGGGACGTGGCCGGGGACGGGCCTCACCTCGGGCCGGGATCGGGGCCCGCCTTCACCTCGGACCTCCATGGAGCGGAGCCGAGCGCATCCGCAGGCTCCTTCCTCCCTCTGCTGGCGCTCCAGGGTCAGGCCGGAGCCCCGTGTCCCCAAGGAGCCACCACGTCGCAGCCGGGGGCCAAGCCGCGGGCCCGGGCGCTTCCCGCCGTGCGTGAGGCGCCGGGCGGAGCGGCGGCTCCTCCTCAGCCTCCCGCGTCCTCCTGAGGAGGTTTCCCACCGCTGCAGCCCACATTCCCATTGGAAACCACAATGACAACACCCACTTCTTTCTGCTTTGTGGTCGAACGGGCGAAATTGCCCCTTTTTTGGGGTAATTCGGGTGAGTTTCCACGCTGACGTTCTCCCTCCGCGCGCAGCGGCAAGGCGGCGGCGCCGGCGGCTCCTACGAGGATCCCTGGATGAGCTGCGGCTTCCAGGCCGCCTGCTGCCGCCCGGCGTGGGACGAGGCCGCCATGCAGGAGGTGCCCACGGGCATGGAGCACTACGGCGCAGGTAGGGATCCCGGCCGCGACGAGGACCACATCCCCATTGGGACCACGTCCCCCCAGCCATGTCCCCATCCGCTCCTGGGAGGGCTGGGGTGCCCCATGGCATTGGCCAACCCTATAACTAAGAGCTCGAGTTGCACAAATGTGACCTCTGCAAAGGGCCAAAATGAAGTTTATGTTTCGCCTAAGCCCGTCGCGAAGCGCTTAAATCCCCTATAAGCTTTTGCAGGGCACGTGCTGCTCCTCTGCGGCTCGTTAGCCCCTCGGGAGGGGAAAAGCCCTCACGTTCAGAGCCTCTTTTTGCAGCAGTTCAGCAGAAGCAGCGACTTGTGGTCAAAAATGTGCACTTCGAAATCTCTCTCCTTGGCAAATATTCAGGCATTTCGGATTTTTTTTTTTTTTTTGCCTTTGGTGAGCGCTTGCACGTTAGCAACGGACCCGGAGGGCTGCGCCTGCGGTTGGAGCAAAGCGGTTCCCAGCCGTTCCTATTCCAGCTCTTTGCTCCACTCCTGCGGGTGACCTCTCTCAGCGCTCTGGCGAAATCTGCCCTCGCAGCGCTCGGCTTCGCTCAAACGTTTTGCAAATCCGTGCCTGGAAAGTTCCCTTTGCGTTTTCCCCTGCCCTCTCCCCTCCTCTGCGAACGTTCCCTCTCCGGGGACCCGCGTATCTACAGCCCAGATCTCCATTCCACCGTGCTGGCTCTGCGAAACCTCTTGCTGCCCGCTTCAAACCTCAGTAAAATCTGTTAAAAAAAATAAATAAATCCACCGTTGACTTCAACAGGTTTAGAGCCAACTTTCAGGACGTGGGTCCTGCTAAGACAGGCCTCTAAGGCTCTTTCAGTACCTAAGAACTGCTTTTCGGTTCCGCCGCTTGCAGCGCACGTTACTCTTTCTCTGATTTTCTTCTTTTCTTCGGTCTAGAGCCTTTTTTCTAATTTTAAACGAGAGGAAACTCTCATTTGTGTATACCGCTAGGAACGGTCTTTCGTTTCTCCTTTGTGCTGCGGCGCACATTGGGACCATTCATGTGTCATCTATTCTTCTGGTTGCGCTGGAGGCTATTTTGGGTTTTCACGGGCTTGGGGTTGGTAGGAGAAGCAAGTCAGCAAGGAAAAATGCAAGTGTGAACATATCCTCTCGCAACAGAAACCCACAGCCCTCCTAAAACTTCGCGAGTCGCCTGCATTTAGAGCGGACGCGTTGCCTTTGAAGCCTGGGCGAGTTTGTTTACGCGGTGCTCGAAGGAGATAAGATTATTCCATGATATGGATAAGGAAACCCAGACTTGGACCTGGCTTGGTCGTAAGCATAATCAGATTTGGTTAGGAAGAGATTTTTTTATTGACTTTTTGGCCCCTTGGGTCAAAGTATCCTGGGATCTGAGATCTTTCCATGCCAACATGGGCTATGTGGAAGGGTGACACGGCTGATCCGCAGGGACACGTGGCCACACGGGCCCAGAAATTGCCACCAGCTACTGGCACAAGTGGCTCTCTTAAGATAAGAGATAAGAAACTTGTTGTCCACCCGCTCCTGGCCAAAACCAAGGCCCTGGGGCAGAGCAGAGCGTGTCCTCCTGTCCCCATGCGTCTTGGGCAAGGTGACAGATGCCACAAGTCCCTCATATGGTCGGTAGCAAGAAGGTTACGCACAAAAATGATGCGGAGAGAAAGATTTGACAGCAATATTGCAATTTTGGCACCGCCACCAGCCTTGCTGCGCCGCTGAGGTGATTTCGACAGCTCTTTCCACTACGAAGTGGCTTATTTTCCATAGTGATAGCGGAGATAAAGCTGTTTTTAATGGCAAGAGGGGATGGAATGACCCTAGCAGAAGATGTTTCTGTGAGCGTTGCGGGGCTGCATTAGCACATTTGGCCTGAAGATGCTCTCAGCCTTTCCGGGAGCGATCCCGCTCTCGCTGCGGAGAACGGGATGGGCTCGGGGAGGTGCATGGCAGCAATGGGGATGGAAGCTTTTCTCGAGGTTGGAACTTTTCCCAGAGGAGCAAAGCGGTGCCGGAGGTTGGATTCCGCATCACTGTGGGAGCCGATTCCAGATAGACTTCCAGGACGGATAAACAGCATCACCTGAAGCTGCCCATTCCAGGCCAGATGCTGCAGGGGGACGTGGCGCATGGAGACAAAGCTGCATCCAACCCCGTGGGCATCTTACTCAGGGTCCCCAAGCTGGATTTTTGGCTCGTCGGCGCCCCGGCAGCTGCGCCGAGGCCGCCCGGCTCTTCCCCACGTTGCTCCTTCCCCGCGCCTGCTCCCGCGCGCGCTTCCCGGGAGGACAAGCTCTTTCTCCGAGTGTTTTTCTGGGCCCTCGTCCAGGCCCACGCTCGGAGCCGCGGGGGTTTGTGGGGGGGGAAGGCGAGAGCCGGCCGGGCTCAGCCCGATGGCTTCTCCAGCTGCAGCACATTTTCCGAGCGGAGCTTAAGCAAGGAGGGGGGAAAAAAAATCCGCATTTTTTCGTGTCCTTTTATCCTATTTTTAACTGCAGCCTCCTTCCTTTTCTCAGCCTCCTCCGCGCCGGCCTGCCCGCCCCCAGCGCCGCGGCCTCCGCGGGGGGATGAATGGGCGCCCGGAGCCGCCGGGAATGCGGGAGGATGCGGAGGAAAGGGAAGGGAGACGCGCGAGGGACGGGGTCACCCTCCTCGGAGCAGAGCAGGTGAGGGCCACCCTAGGAGACCTGGTCCCACCGAGTGGATGGATCCCACATGGATGGATCCCTCCGGAGGGATGCGCCGCGTCTCCCTCTGGATTTCACCGCTTTTCCTGCAGGAGGAGGCCACCAAGCGCTGGCCGCAGGGCCTCTCCAAGGGACCTTCCCTGGGCTCCGCTGCTCCGGCGCCTCCTCCCCTCGCTTTCCCGCTGGGAAGAGGCATCCGGGGGGCTGGGAGCTGGGAACGAGGCGCTTTCCCTGCGCTCCTGGCAGCACCTCTGCCGGCCTCCAGATGTTCGCTGTGTTTATAGCTGCGGAGGCAGGAGGCCGAGCTCGCTCATTAAGGCCCTCGCGGGCTCTCACGGCGGAGCCAGAAGCGGCTGCAGCTGGAGGCGAGCGGAGGGTGAGGGGTGGGAGAGCGGAGGGAGGCGCGCGCGGCCTCCCGGCCCACTCGCATCCCCCGCCGGAGCCTCCCAAAATACACATGCCCCGCAAAAAAAAAAAAAAAAAGAAAAAGAAAAACACTAGCAGATTTTTTATTTCAGAAAGTAAACACTCAGGCCACGGGGGTCTGGAGGTTATGGGAAAAGAGGAAACCATTGGGCTAATCAGGCCGGGCCACACTTCCCCCTGCTGAAATAAGCCAGGAATCAGCGCGGCGCAGGGCGCCTCCGCGGTTAACCCTGGGGCTGCCGACGCGGCCGAGCGCCGCGGAGCCGGAGCCCGTTATTCCCGGCTCCCTGGGCGGCGGCCAGGGCCAAGCGCCGCGGCAGGAGCGAGTCGCTGGGAATTTGGAGTAGGAAACAGAGCCTTTTTCTGCTTGTTCCCGGCGGTTTCTGAGCGCCCTTATGGAATTGCAGAATGCTGCTTGCCCTGCTGTGCTCTCCGCAGAGCTCCCCATGGTTCTTGGGGAGCTCTCCTGGTCTTTGGATTTGCAGCAGGGAGAGGACTGCCCAAACTGCCGGCTCTTTGCACTAAGCTCTATGCACAAGCTCCTGGGGCAGGAACAACTGCCGACTCTTTGCACTAAGCACATACTATGCACAAGCTCCTGGGGCAGGAACTCTTCCGACTCTCTTTTCCCCTGGATTCACCAAGCATCAAGATTCCCGGCTGCGAGATGTTGAACCCCGAGTCACTTTGGTGCTGCTGCAAGTGATGCAGCTGGTCTCTTGTGCCTTGTGTGCACGGGGACGAGCATTTAGTGTCCCCACAGCTGGCGTGGGAGCTCCCCTGGCTCCGAGTGCATCCTGCGAGCGGATGCTCCGCGCCAGGAGCGCCCTGTTTCAGGCCCACATTTCAGCACGGTTGGTTCTTTAAGCATCCCGGTTTGTGATTGCAAACGGGCTGTTCTTGCAAACGTGGCTCTGCTTAACGTGCTGCTCATTCCCTCTGCATCCCGGCTGCTCCTGGCTGCGCCGGGATGCTTCCAACACCCCTGGGGCAGCACAAGGACAGGGAAAGCGCATCCCGGAGCCCTCAGTAGCCACTTGGGGACTTTCCCCACAAGGGAAAGTGCCGCTCGCCCCGCGCTGAAAGGTGCTGCCCGCGTCGCTCTTGCGACACCCCCGGAGCAGGAGGCAGATGCCCAGATAGCCGCTATCTCCGGAATGCCGGCAGATAGAGCAGGGGCTGTGCCGGCTCCGCGGGGCGAAGCCGCCGAGGGAGCCCCAGCGCCCCGGAGCGGGTCCCACGGGGCCTGTCGTGGCCGCTGTGCGGCTCTGATAAGCCCCGGGGAGCTCAGATACGTTATCGGGGCCTTATCGGAGCTGTTTGCATCGCTTGGGGCTGGAAAACCTGCGGGGCAGGGGGCAACGGCCTCGGGATGGTCTGGTTTTCCTGCAGCAATCGCATCCCTGCGGGATGATCCCGCTGTCCTCGTGGGGGCCTTTTCCCAGGAAAGGGGTGAATCTCTTGGCTCCGTTGCTCCAACTGAACAGCAATAAAGTGACCCAGGGATCCAGGATCCCGGGGAGCCCTTGGGAATGGGGACGCATCCCCCTTTTCCGAGGAGCTTTGTGCCCAGGAAGCTTCTTGCCTTGCCCAAATCTCACCAAGATCCTGGAGCTCTTGCTCTCTCTCATGG
>VWPW01004441.1:0-12103 GCA_013389825.1 Crypturellus undulatus
CGATCCTTGCACCATTCTGCAACATTACGGCATTGCTAGGAGCAGATCACCCACCTTGAGGGTAAGGAGGAGGGTGGCCACGCTGGCATGACAGCTCCTCGAGTCAGACTGACTCATCTAGCACTCCCACAGAAGCCCCAAACCTACAGCACAGGAGATGCCATGCTTCACCTTCAGTCCTTTCCTTGTATCATAATTAATTATGGGGCATAAAGTTAGTGCTTCTCTGAAAGTGATAATTCTAAACAGGCCTGTTTCTCCCCTCTGTCTCTGGTACCTTTACCTTATGCCAGTGCTTAAAAGCAGCACTGAATTCTCTGTTTGGAGAAGTTACACACGGTGACTCCCCGTCTGTCTGCTGTGTTGGCTGCGAGAGTGTGGGAACATATCTAAGGGACGGAGGCTTTCCCATGGGAAGCGACTACGAAGAGCTGAGCTAAAGAAGATAGTGGATACTCCCTGATCTGAAGGAATGTAATCCTGGAAGGTCCTTGAACAGCAAGCATGAGGAAGTTGGGCGAGATGGAGCTGTAATTAAGCTTGTCAGTATGAAAGAAGGACTTGTGCACAAAACAATGGTGTGAATGCATGACCAATATCCACAACCAACCAAGTGCTGTAGAAGACGCGTGGACAGTAGCATGGAGCCAATTGTAGTGTACGCATATGTGTGGCTAAAGAGCTTGTGGAAATGTACTAGGTATATAGAGCACTGTAACACGGAATAAAGCGATTTCTGCTTGACTCATATTGAAGCCTTCAGGAAGTGGGTCTGGCATCCCACATGAGAGAACCCCAGCCTTTGCTGATAGCCATTATCAATTTTTAAAAGCCTTTCCAAGGAGCTTGCTGGTTTTTTTTTTCCCTTTTTTTTTCTTTGTGTGTGTGTTTCTTTTGCTATGTCCTGGATTAAGTCCTAGCCAGAAGCTTTTAACCAAAGCTCTGTCTCTCAGATGCTGTATTTCATCAGCATACTGATGTGATACTGATTTTTCTTTGGTGTTTTTAACATTTCTTTTGTGGAACAAGGGGCAAGTCTTGTCTCCATTCTTGACAGGTAACATCTGATACCTTTGGGGGAATGAAACTGCTCTCCTACTCAGACTGTGGAGGCTAGGTCACAAACAACAGTGCCTCGTTAGCAGATAGTTAAACGCAAGGATGTCAGCAGATGGGGGACAGGGCCGAAGAAGGAGGACCGCGAAACGCCCCCCTCCCCGCCCCGTGTGCAAAGAAAGCCAGGACAACCGCGCGCAGATGTCAAGTTGCTGATTGGCTGTAACCCTTGCTACAGTTGTGTTAAGAAAGTATAAAAAGAAGTTAACTTGAAAATAAACTTGTCTCACTCTGCACCCCAGACTGAGTCCGTTCCTTCACAAGGTGCAACGGATCAAAGAAACAACTATCTTACTGCCTATCCCAGTAACAACAGCAGTAACTCAACCACATAAATACTGCTGAGAAATCAAAGAAATATTAGCTGTCTTCTTTGACTTAAAGTAACATTATAAATGCCTATCTATGATCTTTACATACACTTGAGAGAGGAAATCTAGCCCATAGGTTTTCCACCTACGGCAGCTGTCACAAGCTCTTGATAGCTAAACCCAATGAAACACCAATATTTTCAGTGAGATTGAAGGACAGGGTCTTGAATCAATAGTTCTATTTCCTGAGCAATGAAGATGACATGCAATGAAGATTCAGCAGTGCAGAGTCCAGTTGGAGGCCTGTGGTTAGCGGTGTCTCCCAGGGGTCAGTCCTCGGTCCAGTCCTGTTCAATTTATTCATCAATGTGATAAATAGATTGTAATTCGCAAGATAAACAAAGTGATAAGGATACTTAAACTGGTACCGGTTGTAATTTGCAAGTGACAAGGATACTTAGGCTTCTATCAGATAGGGCAAAAACAAAGAACAAGGCCAAACTGCAGTCCGGAGAATATGAAAAGACCAGCGAGGAAGAAAAGCAGCCCCCATCAAGAAGACCACCAGGAGATCTCAGAGACTCGTAGAACCATTGTAATGCGTCAGAACTGGGAATCCATACTGGGAGGGGACTTTTGGGCAACAGTAAATAAAAGGTGCTCTCACGGACTACAACGCACGCGCCATTGGTGGAGCAGAGACTTCCCCAGCCGTCCAGTGCTACTTGCTTGTTATTTACAATAAAGTATACTGATGAATTGATTGGCTCCGAAAGTTGGTCAGTTTATAACAATCAATGACCTGGATGAAGGCACAGAGTGTTCCCTCAGCAAGTTTGCTGAGGATAGGAAGCTGGGAGGAGTAGCTGACACCCCAGAGGGCTGCGCTGCCACCCAGAGGGACCTGGACAGACTGACGGTGAGAAATCTTTTGAAATTCAGCAAGGCCAAGTGCAAGGTCCTGCACCTGGGCAGGAATAACCCCAGACACCAGTACAGGCTGGGGATCGACCTGCTGGAGAGCAGCTCTGCAGAGAAGGACCTGGGCGTCATGGTGGACGACAGGTTGACCATGAGGCAGCAGTGTGCCCTCGTGGCCAAGAAGGCCAATGGGATCCTGGGGTGCATTAAGAGGAGCGTCTCCAGCAGGTCGAGGGAGGTGATCTTACCCCTCTACTCAGCCCTGGTGAGGCCACATCTGGAGTACTGTGTCCAGTTCTGGGCCCCACAGTACAAGAGGGATGTGGAGCTGCTGGAGAGAGTCCAGCGCAGGGCCACGAGGATGATCAGAGGCCTGGAACATCTGCCCTATGAGGAGAGGCTGAGGGAGCTGGGCTTGTTCAACCTGGAGAAGAGAAGGCTGAGAGGGGACCTGATCAGTGTGTACAAATACCTCAAGGGAGGCAGTGAGGAGGATGGGGCTGGCCTCTTTTCACTGGTGGCTACTGACAGAACTAGAGGAAATGGCCACAAACTTAAACATCAAAAGTTCCACAGGAACTTAAGGAGAAATTTCCTGACAGTGAGGGTGACAGAGCACTGGATCAGGCTGCTCAGAGAGGTTGTGGAGTCTCCTTCTCTGGAGATCTTCAAGACCCGCTTGGATGCAGTCCTGTGCCAAGTGCTCTAGGTGGCCCTGCGTGTGCAGGGGGGTTGGACTAGATGACCTCTAGAGGTCCCTTCCAACCTTAGGCATTCTATGTTTCTATGATTCTATGACACATTTCCTACACCCCTAGAGAGACGCATTGTGTTAGCTGACTCTCTTTCTAGGTGTTCATTTCAGAGTTCAATCTTACTATGAAAGTGCTGGAAATGAAAGTAACTCCTTATGCAGCTTGCATACCAACCAACACAGTGACAGGTAGAATTTAGTCTTCATAAAACAGTGACTATTACATTTCTTACAGAAAAGTGTTGACTGTAATAATTTCCATGTCTCATTTTATTATCAGTGGAGTGCTTCTAGCAGGTGTACAAAAGGTAAGTAAAGAAGGCATTTTCTTAGGCAGGTGGTAACATGGCATATGAAAAAAAACATCATGACACTTCTGCAAAATAATTATTCTAATTATTTGTGGAGGAGTTCCTGGAGGAAAGAGGCCACAAGCTGTTGTGAATAATCCCTGCTAGAAAGCTGTGGACTGAGTGAAGAGTCATTGGAGATCGGGGGAGGGGAAGAGAGCCCATTCTGCAAGGGAATAAACCACCACCTCCTGGACATGAGGGGCAGGCCTTACTGCCCGAAGGAGTGTCAGCCTGAGGACAACATTCGCAACAGTGACCAATGATCCAGGTCCACAGATTGTAGGATGCAACATAACAACCAATCATGAACTAAGTTTGTCTTTGAATTATGCTTAAATACATGCTATTCGGGCTGAATAAACGAGCTTGATGATAACTCACGTTGAGTGAATTCTTGACTCTGGCCGTCTCATTCGGCAATTATTCTTCTGTATCTTTTTGTTTTCTCTCCCCACCATCTAATGTTATCACAATACAGTTTCAGAAACATTTACTCTGGTTACTTTGCAGCTACCTCCAACAGGTCAGTGCAAAAAAACATCCCAGGTCTATTGGATTACAAGGCCCTAATTTACTCAAAAGTAACATGATTTTGGATTTTTTTTGCTTTGCCTTCTTCATATAGAATCTTATACAAAGTATAATGAGTAGTGTTTTTTACCCCACTAGTTATAGTGGGGTAGTAATAGTGGAACTATTTGTTACAATGAGCTATTATACTGCCAATTGCACAGACAGAAATGCTAACTGCTAACAATAGTAACATTGTTATCTGAGCAAATTACAACTGATTGGCATTTGCTCCTGTAAAGTGCCTGGTGCTAAGAGCCTGATAAGCCAGAAAAGCAGCCAAATTAATGTCATTTCTAAAGTATCAAGGCAAAGTACGAGCCATTCATAAAACATTCTAAAGAAAATGAAATCTGGGGACTCTTTCACACTAAAGTCCTACTGGGACCCAAACTGGAAAGCAGCAAACAGACAGCAGGGAGGAGACAGACAGAAAAATGCCTAAATTACAGGTCTAAGGATTTTGAGATCTGGATAGACTTGTAATTTGCAGCACTGATACAGCAGAATTCAGATAAAATATAATCTTTGAAAAGAAGTCATAGGAAGAAAATGAGGCATTAGGTTTTTGTTTGTTTATTTGCTTTTTGGCATATTGCTTTTCTTGCATGCAGCTAAAATGAGGGATAATATTTGTCCTTCATTGCCAAAACAGCTGTAGTGAACTTGGAAAGAAGTCTAGTAAGACCCAATAGAAGTCATTAAAGGGTTAAGTTAGTATTAAAAACAATTACTAAGTAAGAACTCAAGATAAAGAGATCTTCCTTACTGTATGAGTGAAAAGCTTATCTTTAACACTTTACTAAATTGTTGCCCAGATGGGATGCACCCCGGAGTGCTGAAGGAACGGTGAGGGTCATTGCTCAGCTGCTCTCCTTCATCTTTGAGAGGTCATGGAGGGCGGGGGAGGTACCGGAGGACTGGAAGAAAGCCAATGTCCCTGCAGTCTTCAAAAAAAGGAAGAGGGAAGACCCGGGAAACCCAGTCAGCCTCACCTGCGTCCCTGGAAAGGTGATGGAGCAGTTCATCCTAGAGGCCATCTCTAGGTATGTCAAGGAAAAGAAGGTGATCAGGAGTAGTCAGCATGGATTCACCAAGGGGAAATCGTGTCTGATGAACCTGATAGCCTTCTACGATGAGGTGACTGGCTGGATGGACGATGGGAGAGCTGTGGATGTTGTCTACCTTGACTTCAGCAAGGCTTTCGACAGTCTCCCATAACATCCTCATAGGAAAGCTCAGGAAGCGCGGACTGGACGAGTGGACAGTGAGGTGGATTGAGGACTGGCTGGATGACAGAGCCCAGAGGATGGTGATAAATGGAACCGAGTCCAGTTGGAGGCCTGTGGTCAGTGGTGTCCCACAGGGGTCAGTACTGGGCCCAGTGCTGTTCAACTTGTTCATCAATGACTTGGACGAGGGCACAAAGTGCACCCTCAGCAAGTTTGCAGATGACACCAAACTGGGAGGAGTGGCCGACACTTCCGAGGGCTGTGCTGCCATTCAGAGGGACCTAGACAGGATGGAGAGTTGGGCAGAGAGGAACCTCATGAGGTTCAACAAGGACAAGTGCAGAGTCCTGCACCTGGGCAGGAATAACCCCAGACACCAGTACAGATTAGGGGTTGACCTGCTGGAAAGCAGCTCTGTGGAGAGCAATTTGGGTGTCCTGGTTGACAACAGGTTACCCACGAGTCAGCAACGTGCCCTCGTGGCCAAGAAGACCAATGGGCTCCTGGCCTGGATCAGGAGGAGTGTTGCCAGCAGGTCGAGCGAGGGGATCCTGCCCCTCTGCTCAGCTCTGGTAAGGCTGCACCTGGAGTATGGAGTGCAGTTCTGGGCTCCCCAGTACAAGAGGGACATTGAGCTTCTAGAGAGGGTCCAGCGGAGAGCCACCAAGATGATTAATGGACTGGAGCATTTGTCATATGAGGACAGACTAAGCGAGCTGGGCCTGCTTAGCCTGGAGAAGAGAAGGCTGAGAGGGGATCTGATCAATATGTAGAAGTACCTGAGGGGTGACTGTAGGGAGGATGGGTCCAGGCTCTTCTCCGTGGTGGCCGGTGACAGGACTAGATGATCTCTAGAGGTCCCTGCCAACCTTAAGCATTCTGTCATTCTGTGACAAATTAATTTTACATATAACATAACTGTGATTAGGATAATGTTTTTTCCCTAAGTGTACTAACAATTTTTGCAAGTTGAATCTCATTTAGTTAATTCCTGCACATTACTAAAATCTCTCAGGATCAATTTATACTTCTTGCCATTCTCCAGCTGCTGCAGCTCTCTGGCTGCGTATCATCTGCAGGTGTAATTAATGTACTTTCTGCTTCCTCTTTCAGATCATTCATGAAAACACTGTGTAAAACAGCTCAGCAGTAAACACTTCATTCATACAGGGAATGACCAGATCTGCTAGAGGCTGTCTAACTGATAAACTGCTCCCCTTCAATGATTTTAACTGGTTTTTTTTTGTTTGTTTTTGTTTTTTGTTTTTTTTAAATGCATGAAGATGAATAAAGAACTATTAAAAATAGTTATATCACCTTCATCAGAAATCACACTCATCCAATACACCAATATTTTAAGTTAAAAAAAAATGAAAATTAAAGTTCACTATGAAAATTATTTTCCCACCATCTCTCCTCCTACCCAAACACTAACTGCCTTCTAATTTAGAGAGAAAGAAGCAATTCTAATTATAGGTCAGAAGTTTTTGTTTTTTGTTTAAGACAAATAGAAAACTTCTCTGAAATATTTATTTCAAATTTATAATGTTTATAGGAAGATGTTTCACTCAAGAAAAAAAAAGTTATTAAAATGCGAGCCAACTTATTTTTTCATGGGAAGTTTTAAAACTACATGAAAACTACTTGATTCTATATAGTGGTGGAATTAGTTTTCATTGCATTGAGAGTATCATAGCTATAGCAGTAAGTAGTAGAAGCTAACCACAGAAAGAAGAAATTCAGCAGCTACTTCTGTGAGCAATCTCTTGCAAGGTAGAATCTGAAGCTAGACATTAACACTGCGGGCTAATTTCCAACAACAAATTTTCATCCTGACAAAAAAAATCATGCTGAAACTTTTTTTGCATCTGTATTGCTGGCCATGATTTCCCTCTATACTACTTGAGTATCCTGACAATCTTTTTTAACACTATTTTTTTATCCAAAATCTATTTGGGGAATTACATATTTTCTACAAGCTTCATATTAAGTCATAAAACCACTTTTTGACACTTTGTTTAGACAGACATATTTTGTTCTTTCTCATCCTGGCAGGTTGTAGCAGCTGTATAATGCTATTGGTCTATTTATTTTATATACTTAAATCCTATCACATATTTTAATATTATCACATATTAACCTCATGAAATTCAACCAGGCCAAGTGCACGGTCCTACACCTGGGGAGAAACAACCCTAGACATCAGTACAGGCTGGGGACCGATCTACTGGAGAGTAGCTCTGCTGAGAGAGACCTGGGCGTCATGGTGGACGACAGGTTGACCATGAGGCAGCAGTGTGCCCTCGTGGCCAAGAAGGCCAATGGGATCCTGGGGTGCATTAAGAGGAGCGTCTCCAGCAGGTCGAGGGAGGTGATTCTACCCCTCTACTCAGCCCTGGTGAGGCCACATCTGGAGTACTGTGTCCAGTTCTGGGCCCCCCAGTACAAGAGGGATGTGGAACTGCTGGAGAGAGTCCAGCGCAGGGCCACGAGGATGGTCAGGGGCCTGGAACATCTGCCCTATGAGGAAAGGCTGAGGGAGCTGGGCCTGTTCAGCCTGGAGAAGAGAAGGCTGAGAGGGGATCTAATTAGTGTCTATAAGTACCTCAAGGGAGGCAGTGAGGAGGATGGGGCCGGCCTCTTTTCAGTAGTGGCCAGTGGCAGAACAAGAGGAAATGGCCACAAACTGAAACACCAAAAGTTCCACAGGAACTTAAGGAAAAATTTTTTGACAGTGAGGGTGACAGAGCACTGGAACAGGCTGCCCAGAGAGGTTGTGGAGTCTCCTTCTCTGGAGATCTTCAAGACCCGCTTGGATGCAGCCCTGTGCCACGTGCTCTAGGTGGCCCTGCGTGTGCAGGGGGGTTGGACTAGATGACCTCTAGAGGTCCCTTCCAACCTTAGGCATTCTATGATTCTATGATTCTATGATTCTATGATTTTGCCTTCACTCCTCTCTCTATTTTGAAAATGTTTCTATGAATCATTTTAACAGATAGTATATTCACAGCTACTCTAGATCTGATTTTGAAGCAAAAGTTCTATTGTGTAAATTAATTCATGGAGTTTTAATTGTGGGAATTCACCTGTAGCCTATAACAAAATTCACTCAAACTCACTTCACTTATTTTCCACTTTCTTGCACCTTTGGACTGGGACTCAGAGATCCCTGAACTCTACCTCTAATCACAATATTTCCAACTTTGTTTACAATCAGCTGGCTTAGTGTCAGATTCGTTATCAACCCATGGTGGTTGCCCGTGGTTATAGAGGGAATACTGAGGCCATCCACCTCAGGGTCAAGAAGCACTGACACCTATGAGATGATATGCCAAATGACGTTTATTGAAATACGCTGCTGGTTCTTATAACTTCTGTCCAGGTGGAAGTTGTCTTATGTACCAATTAGGTTCCAGATATCACTTTTTGCCCTAATATGGTTAAACCCTTGCCCGTTCTGTGACATCGCGAGATCTTCCGTCCGCTATTCCTTATCTCTGCTTCTGTCACGTGCAACAGGTCTTGTTAACAGTACATCTGAAACCCCCACAGCTTAGCAGAGCTAATAACTTCTACATACTTGCAGACAGATGCTGCCTCCCACAATGCAGTGTCTAAGCAAATGTCCTTCCACCAGGGAAATATCAATGAAGGATGTGAGGGGAAAAAAAGGTCCACATCAGGTCACTAGGACAGAGCAGCTGTGTACTCTCTCCGCTATCTTCATCATGACCTGTGGTCTGTAAGAGCAGATATGACCCCTGCATTGAGGCAGTAAAGCCCCACAGACCAATGCAACTTAGATACCTTTGTCATTGCCTTGTCCCCAGCATCTCTCAGCACCTTCCTTACACTAGGAGGGAGCTACAGGGGATTTTTCTCTCACAGAGTCTCTTACTGTAACATGGTCTTTCCTTAGCAGTGCCCATTCTACGGGCTCTTTGGGGACTATGGAGGAGGACTCACGTTATTTTCATCATAGTAAAGCCCGTAGTCTGAAATAGTGTGTTTTCAATCACCACAAAACATCTTAATAAATCTCTAAAGTCTAACCAACACACACATGCTAAGAATAATACTTACTTGCACTCACACTTATATTGCACCTGTAAGAATTCTAACAGTCTATATTCACCAGAAAATTGATCCAAAAAAATTTTTTTTGAAAGTAATTTTGCAGTCAACTAGTGCAAGGTTTTAGTCATTTATTTTTCAACTTTTTCACAAATTTATACCAGTCAAACTATTATTAATTGACCAAATTACAATCTTCCATATGATTAGTACTGAAAGTCAAATATTCACCCAACACTTAGAGATTAGTTGTATCACACAGAACAACACTGAATCATTGCCAATGCTACGGTAACTTAAAAGTCAGATGTCTCTTTAATGGAGCACATTTCATACAAGATGTTGCAATAAATTAGACTGTGCAAGAGACAGCAACTTTCTATCCCCAATGGAGAGCTGGTTTTCCTGCAAATAAGATGTAGACTGTGATTTCCAGATCTATCCTTGTTACTACTGGTTAAATATCAACGAACTGGTCTACTCTCTAAAAGGACAGACTCTGATCTAAGATGGAATCAAGACTAAGTGAGCTCCACCTGCCCCAGTTTGGAGTTAGAGTTGTCCTTCTCCTAGGGTGGTTACCGGGAGGCTAGTGAGCCCATCCTGCCAGTGGACACACTTTGTCTGACTCTTCAGTTGAGACCTGTCTGGCATGGGAGACCCTACCGGAGGCATATGCTACTGCCAGCGTAGCTCACAACTTCATAAGGGCATGCAAGCTTCTCCCCCATGACAAGGGGGTGTCCACGGAGAAGTGCTTCACAGTAAATACTAGTGAATTACATGTCTTTGTGGTCTCTTTTCCTCAATATTACCTCCTAGTAAACTGTTCTATACAGTTTGTAGACAACTGTCATTATTAACACACAATTCTGCATTTTCAATTCCTTTTAATCTTTTTTTTTTTTTTTTTTAGGGGGGTGCTTTTTTTGGTGTTTTTTTTTTTTTTTTTTTTTTTTTTTCTTTTTGGAAGGGGGATGACAAAGCTGACTGATTTCATAAAATCTTCATTGCTTAACAGACAACACCAAGGAAGCCAACCTCTCAGCAAGTTCATTTAACCCTCCCAATTGTGAACTATATTCTAAACATTTTGTTATTGGTAGCTTCATTGCTTTATGTATTTTGGCATAATATTTAAGTAACACTGACAAAAGCAAGATATTGAAATGGTGAATAGCTGCTCACATTTTCACAAATGGTTTATCAAAGCAGGCAGTAAGACTATACCCCTTTGTGAGTCTAGGAAAGAACAAGAGGACAGGAGCATAATTTTTGTTAAACAAGGAAATCTTAAAAAAAATCATCTGCCTCTGTGCAATTTAAAAGAAAACATGCTCTCATAATAAGCCTGATCAATAGGATTTTTTTCATTTAAATATTACTTTAAATCATACATAATTAATAGCACTTGTAAAGGCTAGATTAGCTCCCAGTTTTTCCTTGAACTGCAGACCAATGGACTTCCAAGTCTTTCACATTACTTCAGAGTTAGTTTCTGAAGACCTCATTTAGACAAGAATTTTTATTCTAGTTCCAGCTGGTAATCAATAGCTCAAGTTAACTAAGTCTTTAAATGCTAAGATAGTTCATAGACACTTTTTCTTCCTTTAGATTGAATAATTCCCAGGAAAATATAGAACTAGGATAGAGTGAAAGATTATGGTTAGTCTTATTCCAGATAAATAGTGTAATCCATCCATATACTGTTTGCATGAAAGGCCAGCTACAGATCAAATTAAAAAAAAAAAATCTCAGTCTAATTACAACCAAAAAACTGTAAAAAAAAACCTGCATGGCAACAGTAGTACAATGAATTCATAAACAGAGGCAATCAACTAAGTGCACAGAAAACTGGTATAAAATTTTCTGAACTTTTTTTGAATGAATGAAACTAATTTCTCCTTTTAAGATTCGTTTCAGGTCAAGTCTCATCTCTCAATCTTTGATATTTAGATTGTTTTCAGCTATGGTTTCTGTTGAACAACCCCCTTATTTATTCCTCCTCAGGTTTATACAGATATTACTCTCATTGTTCCATACAGGCAATAATTATGTGCTGAGGAGTCATTGTGTTAAGGCCTTGTATCAGTGGAACAAAAATATGCACCACAAGAGTTTTTGACGGTCTCAGATCTTACATTTGCTAAAGGATACAGGTGGAAAGACAAGGGTTTTTGCTCCTGAAACCACAAAAAGCAAACTGGTATCAGTCATGGTCTACACCAGCAAAGCAAATCCAACTAAAGTTTAGCGGAAACATGAAACACTATTTGCAGAAACATTTGACACTAACACAGTGGGTCATGGGACAAATTTTCAATAGAATACTACCCATGAATCCAGAAGAACCAGAATTTACACTTGAACTTATATACTTTATTTATCTCTCCAGGAAATGTATTTTGGTAAGAGAATGATGTTCATGATTTGAAATACACAGAGAACTTGCATACATACTGAAGCATCTTCCCATTATACTGCCTTTTAGAACAATTCTAAAAGAACATTTGAATCATGATTTTTCTTTTAAAGATATAAAATTTGGCTTAACATTTTACTTCTCAGTCAAAAAGCCATAGACTTTGTCCTCACTAATGAAAAACACTCACCCACATGTTCTCTTAAGCTCTTTATGGCAGTTACTAATATACAGAGACTTCATGAAGCGAAGGAACAAGGTATTTGATTTAACTGGAAGTTAAGGTAAGAAGCATAATGCCTTCCTCATGGCAAGTATTATAGTGTGGGTGATCTAGTCCCTAGAAGGAA
>VWPW01004490.1:0-15700 GCA_013389825.1 Crypturellus undulatus
TGACACAGCGGAGCTGCAGATTCCCCGCGGGGGGCGGCGGCGGAGAGCCCCGCTCCGCACCGGGCGCCGCCCGGGCACCCTCCATATCCTCCGAGAACCGCGTTGGAGCCGCAGGTGCGGGCAGCGCCGGGACCGACACCGGGAGCGGAGCGTCCCGCGGGGCCGGGGAGGTCCGGGGGATCCGGTGCCGCGGGGTCCCGCACGCCCGGGGTGTCCGGGGTGTCGCGGCGCGGGGGGGACGGGCCCGTCCGCCGGGGTCGCTGCTGGTGGCAGCGCCGCCAGGAACTGCCCCGGGTTTTCCTGCGCCTCCCGGCGCGGGCCGGGCCGGGCCGGGCGCGGCGGGGCGCAGCTCGGGGACCCCGGCCCAGTATCGGTTCTGCTTTCGGGGGAGGCGGCGATTTCGCAGTAACGGGGGGCGGGTGCCACCTGCTCCGGGAATTCCCCACCTGTCGCCGGCCCATAAGAGCCCGGCGGCGGCGCCTGTGGCGGCACCAGTTCACCATGACCCTGCGCCTCTGCCTCTGTCTCCTGGCGCTGCTGCTCCCGGCCCCGGTGCCGGCGCCAGTGCCGGCCCCGCGGCCGCCCCGCACCGACTGGATCTCCTGCAGGAGCCTCTCCCGGAGTCTGTCGCAGCTCCTGGGGGAGATCGAGGAGCCACACGGCGTCCTGGTGAGTGCCGGGGGACCGGGACACCGGGGAGAACCAGGGGTGCTGGGGACATCTCTGGAACCCGGATCCGGGAGTGCTCAGAGGGTCCCGGGGAACTCGGGAGCTCTATGGAGCCCGCGGGTGTGGAGGGACCGGAAGGTTCCCGACTCCGGGGATGCCGGGGGGGTCCCGGGGCACTGCGTGGCCGAGGAGTCTGGGGTGTTGGGGGGGATCAGAGGCTCCCAGGGGGCTCAGGGGATGCCCGGTTCGGGGGTGCCCAGAGCGCCGGGAGGGCGAGGGCTGCCGAGGGCTCCTAGGGCTGCCGAGGGCTTCTGGGGCTGCCGAGGGGCTGGGGCGGCGCCATGGTACTGGGGGTCCCGGCACCCCCCGCTAAAGCTCCCCTGCCAGAAGGACATTCGGATGGATGAGGAGGTCCCCGACGAGGACTGGCCCCCCCGAATCCGCTGCAGCGACGCCTGCGACCCCTCCACGCTGGACACCAACAACACGGTACTGGGGGGGACGTGACCGGGCAGTGCAGGAGGGCACCTGAGGGGCCCCAGCGCGGACGAGTCAGGAGCTCCGTGGGTGGCGGGGCTGATGAGGGGCACGTCCCCAGGCAGGCTCGGAGGGTCACGGGACAGGGTGCGGGGGGGAACAAGCTGGGGGGTTCCCGGTGCTCCTGTCCTCATGCCCTGCTGCCCCCAGCGCTGCCTGCGGCGGATCCTGCAGGGGCTGCAGCACTACCGTGACCTGCTGGACTCAGACGTCTTCAGCAGCCACCGGCAGCCCAAGCTGCAGAGGGCCCTGGAGCAGCTGCTGGCGCTTGTGCAGGTGAGCAGGGGCCACGGCGGGGGGTGCTCGGGGCCGCAGGTGGCCTCGAGCCGCCTGACCCGCTACCCCCCAGCAGGAGCACGGCCGCCCGCCCCGGCGCCCCCCGGCCCCCAGCCCGCCATGGGCCCAGGCGCTGCTGCAGCACCAGGCGCTCGAGCGGCTCCAGTCCTTCACGGCCGTCATGAGCCGCGTCTTCACCCACAGCGCCAGCACCCGCTGAGCCTGCCCCGCGACCCCCTCTATTTATTCCCCCCAGGGGCTACTTATGTGCCCCCTACCCCCTTATTTATCTCACATATTTATATGTTATCTCACATATTTATATGTTTCTAATAAAGGTCTGGACACAGAGATGGGCATGTGGGTGCTTGGGGGTTTTGGTGCCCCAAAATACTGGGAGCAGCTGGAGCCGAAAGGGTTTATTTACACGGGGGGAGGCGGCGGGGGTCACTGGAAGTCACTGGCGTCAAGGCGCAGCGGGGGCAAGTCGGCGGCCTCGGCGAAGAGGGAGCTCACGGTGGGCAGGGCGGCCTCGGCCTGCGGCAGGAAGGGGTCCCGGCGGTCCAGGAGCGCCGTGGAGCCTGCGGGACACGGCCAGTCAGCACCGGGGGGTGGCCGCGGCCCCCCCTGCCCGGGGGCACTCACAGGCCAACGTGGGGCCGGGGCTCCAGCTGGGCTCCAGCTCCCCGGGCATCAGCTCTGCAGCCTCGAGCGTGTCCAGGGCGGCAGTGCAGGGCGCCTCCAGTGACTCCAGGAGCTTCTGCACGTCCAGCTCCTCCGGTGCCAGCGCCACCAGGTCCCTGGGTGCCACCTGCAGTGGCCCCTGCTCCTCAGGGACCAGCTGCAAGTTCAGTGGGGGCTCGAGGGTCCCCGATGCCGGCTGCAATGTCCCTTGGTCCCCTGGTCCCGCTTGCTGTGTCCCTGGGTCCCCCAGCACCGGCTGCAGCATCCCCAGGCCCTCGGGTGCCACCTGCAGCGTCCCTTGGCCCTCGGAGAGCAGCTGCAGCACCAGCTGGGGCTCCACGGTCCCGGGCTCCAGCTGCAGTGTCACTTGGTCCCCAGGTGCCACTTGCTGAAGCCCCTGGAGGGCTGGCAGTGGCTGCAGCATCTCCAGGCCCCCTGGCAGCACTTGCAGTGTCCCCAGGCCCCCAGATGCCACCTGGAGGGGCTCCTGGCCCTCAGGGACCAGCTGCAGCACCAGCGGTGGCTCCACGGCCCCGGGCGGTGGTGGCAGCAGCTCCGGGACCCCCGTTCCCACCTGCAGTGGCAGTTCTGGGCCCTCCGGCGCCAGTGTCCCCGGGCTCCGGGGTACGGCCTGCGGTGGCCCCGTAGTCCCGGGCTGCAGCCGTAGCGTCTCCAGGTCCTGCGTGGCGGCCACCAGCTCCTCCTCTGCCTGCCATGACTCATTCGCCTGCCTGCGGGGAGGGACAGGCCGGGCTCAGGCCGGGGGGCAGCTCGTGCTCGGGGCCATGGAGGACAGGCAGGGGCATGCAGCCTCACCGGGACGAGACGCGGATGAGGCGCTGGTTCAGATACTCCTTCTTCTCCATGAGGCTCCCTGGGGCAGACAGCAGCGTGCGGCGGCAGCCCGGGACGCGCCGGGTCGCCCCATGCCCGGCCCCGCACCGCACCTGCCTGCCGCTGGCTGTAGTAGGGCCCAAAGGCCTCATCGCGGTCCCGGTCCGGGTACAGGAACTTCAGCGGGTTCTCGGGGATGTTCTCGTCCGCCAGCAGCTGGTAGTCACGGATGATGTCGGGCAGCGCCAGGGACGCCAGCTCGTGCGCCGTGTAGGGCTCCACAGCCTGGAAGGTGGGCGGCCCTGCGGGGAGGCAGCGCTGACCGTGGCTGCGGTGGGCACGGGGGCTGGTGCCCAGGCGGGCGGGCGCTCACCGCTCTCCGGATGCTCCACCCAGCTGCAGGTGACGCCGCCGAGGACGCTCTCGCTGAAGCGGATCAGAAACGTCCCCGTGCGCTTCCCCTTGAGCAGCTTCTTCTCCTGCTTCCGGCTCACAAAGCCCAGGATGAGCCTGGAGAGAGACAGCATCATCCCAGTCCCCTGGTTTCCCCCAGCCGCCGCGCCGGCTGCAGCCCCAGCCCTACCCCTCCTTCCAGAGCTGCTTGAGGTGCTCCTGCAGCAGCGCCAGGATCCCGTCCAGCCAGGCCCAGAAGGAGAAGCCAGAGGCGCCATCCTGCGGGAAAGGACCCATGACCAGGAGTCACGGGAGCTGCGGGCGCCAGGGCTGGGGCTGCCCACCTTGGAGAACTTGGGCCAAGCCAGGGTGCTCTCCGGGGATGGCTTCGAGCCTGCGGGACAGCAGCGGCGTGAGCGGGCGGCAGGACCCCCTGGCGGCACCGCGGGAGCGCAGCAGCCCCAGCCTCACCAAAGAGCTTCTCGGCCAGCATGTGCAGGTGCTCCTTGGCCAGGCCGCGCTCAGCCACACTCTCGAACTGCCAGCTCAGCACCTCGGCCAGCCGCAGCCAAGGCGCCGGCGGCGGCGCCGCAAAGAACTGCTGGTTCTGCAGGACACAGGGTGAGCGGGGGACGGCCCCCGGAGATGGGGACAGGGCACCCCGCAGGAACACGGGACAGGGACAGGACACAGGGACCAGGGAACAGATGGGATTAGGACGGGCAGGGGATGGAGCATGGACACAGGTGGGACACGGGGACAGGTGAGAGGGGCCGCACGGGCACCACACTGGCCTTGGGGTCATCGCTGAGCATGTTGAACCAGAGCACGGCGGCCCAGGCGCTCGAGAGCTGCGTGTTGTTGGAGATGATGACAACCGGCAGCGTGGAGGTCTGTGCAGGAGGAAAGGCAGCGTGAGGCTGGCCCCGCCAGCCCGGCCCGGTCCTGGGCCCACCACCCCAGCCCCAGCCTCACCTCCAGCTCCAGCTCCAGCCCGCGGTAGGCGTAGGCCAGCGTGAAGGTGATGAGGTGCAGCTCCTCCGTCACGGCCAGGGGACCCTGCGGGGACGGGCGCATTGAGCCACGGCCTGGGACCCCCTGCGCCACCTGGGACCCTCTGCGCGGCCCAGGACCCCGTACGCCGCCTGGGACTCCCCACACAGCCTGGGACCCCCCGCGCCCAGGACGCAGCGCCCACCTCGCCGGAGCCTTTGTTGCCCTTGCCCGATCCACCAACTTTCTGCTCCTTCAGCGTCTGCAGGGCAAGAAAGAGTGAGCCAGGCCCAGGAAAGGCCCGAGCCTCCAGCCCTGCCGCCCAGGGGGGCCCGGCGTCCGGGCAGGGCCCCTACCAGGTGCTGGAAATCGCAGATCAGCCCGTCCTGGGGGCTGTCGCCCAGCGCAAGGGTTTTGCTGTTGGACGTCAGGATGTTGAACCTGCGGAAGCTGCGGGCAGAGGGAGGTCGAAGGTGGGAGCCGTCGCGGCTGGGACTCCCCCAGAGCGGCCAGGACGCTCCGGGCCGGCGCTCGCCTCTCACCCTCGGATCTTGGGGGGGTCCCTGCAAAAGGGGATGAGGAGTCAGCAGGCAGTGGTGGCAGGGGGAGGAGCAGGGCGGGCGCGGGTTGGGGTCCCGACCTGTCGATGTAGATCTTGGCCTCCATGGGGCGGCTGCGGTCGTGCAGGCGCACGAGGAGCCGTGCGCGCACCGAGAACTTGCTGGCCGTGCGCAGCACAAGCGGCCGCTTGCTGCAGGCCGGCATGCAGGGCTGCAGCTCCACCACAAAGGCACTGGGGCGAGCACAAGGGGCGTTAGGGCCATCTTGCAGCGCCGACACCTGCCAGCGCCGCCAGGCCTCGGCGCCCACCTCTGCAGCAGGTAGGTGAGCAGCTCCCGCAGCCGCGACTCCAGCAGCGGCGGCTCCGTCTGCAGTGGGTCCCCCTCATAGGTCACCTTGAGACGCAGCTCGCCCAGCGCCCGCAGCAGCTGCAGCAGCTGGAAGAGTCCCTCACCCAGCGTTGTGAACCTGCGGGCACCGCGGGGTGGCTCAGGGGGACCCGGGGGGCACCGTGGCCCAGCCCGGCCCGGCGTGGCCCTACCAGGTCTGCAGCTGCAGTAGGCTGGTGTCGGCGGTGGCGCCCAGGCAGGCGCTGCGCTGCCGCGCGCGCCAGGCCGTCAGCTCCTGCTGCAGGAAGTCCCGTAGGGTCTCACTGCGCCCCAGCAGCTGCTGCATCTGCGCCAGCATGTCCTGGGGGAAGATGGGGCTGAGCAGGGAGCATGGGGCAGGCCGGCCCCACCGGGCCCTCATTCTGCTCACCCTGCGGCTCCGGTCCAGCTTCTGCAGCTTGGCCTGCAGGCCTTGCAGCTGCTTCACGTACTCGGGGTCGTTGGGCTGGGTCTCACCTGCGGGACAGCGGGAGCGGGTCCCAGCGTCCCTCCGGCCTGGCCTGGTGGCGCGGCCGCAGGGGGCTGTGCACCATGAAGCTGCTTACCCGGGTGGTAGTGCACCTTGTAGCAGAAGTCAAACATCTCCTGCGCGTCCTCCAGGTGTCGGAAGGTGCGGTCGGCATTCTGCGGGCAGAGCGCGACGGTGGCGGCTGCGCCGTAACACACCGTGGGCCCGCGCTGTTCCGCGCTGCACCGCACTGTCATGCAACATGCCGTGCTGCACCGCGTCGCGATGTACTGCGCCGTGCTGCACCGCGCGGTGTGCCCAAACTGTGCCATGCTGCATCACGCCGTGTTGCACAGTGTCCCGCGGCTGTGCCACCTCAGCGGGGCTGTTACCTGCAAGGCTGCCTGGAACTCGGCGAGGCGCCGCTCGATCTCCTGGTACCGGTCGCTCCGCGGGGCCACGCTGGGCGCTGGTGCCGACCCCCTCTGCCAACACATCAGGGGGTCCTGAGGCCCCGGCCTGTGCTCCAGGGCGGGGGGCACTCGGGGACCCTCCTACCTGCAGCCCCGTGTGGGCCTGGCGCAGGATGCGCTGCTCCTCCTGCAGCAGGTTGGCCACCAGGTTGGCCAAGTTCTCCGGGGTCTCCTCGAAGGCAGCCTGGGATGGAGGCGGTGGGGGGGGGTCAGCATGGCACAGAGCTCCCCCCGGCCCCGCGCCCGGCTCCAGTGCCCACCTGGAGATCGCGCCGGGCCTTGCGCAGGTTGTGCTTGAGCATGAAGTCCTCGTCGCCCAGCCCGGGGCTGCCCAGCTGCTCGCCCAGCAGTGCCAGAAGCGAATGGAAGAGCATCCGCGCATGCGAGGAGCGCGGCTCGGCCGCCTGGCGCCTGCGGCACCGTACGCTCAGCAGGGCCCGGCCAGGGAGCAGCCTTGTCCCCATCCCTGTCCCGTCCCGTTACCAGTTCTGGTCCTCGATCCAGGCGGCCAGGCACTGCCGCACCTCCATGGGCAGCTCGGCGCCGCTGTACAGCCGGTGCAGCTGCTCCAGGGATGCGTTGCCCAGGCCCTGCAGCTCCTGCCACTGCGCCATGGCGGCGCCCGCGGGCTCCTGCGCGCGGGGCAGCCGGGCTCCGGCCCGCAGCCCGGCCCGGAGGTGCCGGTCCCGGTCCCTCCGCTGCCGCCCGGGGACGCGGCTGGGGCTGGGGCAGGGACAGGCGCGGGGGGCTGGGATCAGGGCGCCCAGCGCAACTTCCCCCCGGCCCAGACCGTGCCCGCTCCCACGAACGGGGCTCCCGGGACCCGCGGGGGCCCCCGGTAACCGGGGTTGCCCCGACAACCCAGTCCCGCCCCAAGCCCCGCCCCCCAAACCGGGGCTCCCGGGACCCTCCTGGGCCCCGTGAGGGTCTCCCCAGCCGCTGTCCACCCGGTGCCTCCTCCCCCTCCCCCGTCCCTCTCCCACCTCGCTTCCCTGCGCGGCGCCCGCACTACCGGGACGGCGGGAGCGAGGCCACGCCCCCCGCCGCTCCGCCCGCCCATTGGAGGAGAGCGGCGGCCAGGCCACGCCCCCTCGGCGGCCGGCACCGTGTTCCCGCGGGGAAGCCGTTTCCTAGAAATGACGTAAGAGGGAGGCGGGGCCAGCAGGGGCGGGGCTGATTGGGGCTGCGGGAGGCGCCGAGAGGGGGCCGGGGTGTGCTGCGGGCACCGGCACGGGGCAGAGCAGCGGGGCAGAGTCCTGGGGCAGGGCTATGGCGCAGCGCTATGGGGCCGGGTCCTGGGGCAACACTATGGGGCAGGACTATGGGGCAGGGTCCTAGGGCAGCGCTATGGGGAAGTGCCTTGGGGCAGCTATGGAGCAAGACCCTCAGGAAGCGCCATGGGGAAACGCCCTAGGGCCGCTATGGAGCAAGACCCTTGGGCAGGGCTATGGGGCAGGGCCCTGGGGCAGCTCCCTATGGGGCAGGGCCAGCTGCCTGTCCTGGCGCGGGGCCTGGGTGGCCCTGTCAAGGTCAAGGCGCCCCGGGGCGCAGTGACCCGCGTGGTGCTCGGACAGACATGGACGCGGGAGGCAGGCAGGGACGGGCTTTACTGGCGGCTCAGACCATGCGTACGGGGCCGGCGTGAGCCGTGGGCGCCGGGGGGGGCGCCTCGTCCGACGTGAAGTAACGGATGAGGCCGCGGACGCCGGCCTTGAGCCCCGGCTGCAGCCCCAGGTGGATGCCGTACGCAATGGGACCGCCAGCGCTGGCGGTGAGCACGGCGAGCCCGTCGTAGCCCAGGTCCATGGCGGCCTCCAGCGCGCGCTGCGACGCCACCTCCTCACAGCCCTCGTAGGCGAAGTAGATGCTGGTGCCCAGGTTGTAGAGAGTGCTGACACCAGGCACCCACTCGAGCATGCGGTGCACCTCGTCCTCGCCCAGCGGGTTGCAGGCGTCCTCAGTGTCGCGGCGCCAGCGGCCACGCGGCACCGAGCTGCAGCGGTGCAGCCACGCGAGCTCCCCGGGCGCCGGGCGCAGCGTGATGCCGCGGCGCTCCACAATCATGTAGTAGTGCCGCCCCAGGGGTGCCACACCAGCACAGGCGGCCTGCAGGCGGTTGCAGGCGAGCATGGCCTTGTGCAGGGAGTTGTGGGGGCCGTGCACGGAACCCCAGAGCTGTACACCGAGCACAGGGGTGAAGCCGGTGCAGGGCGCCACGGGGATGCCAGTGCCTGTCAACGCCAGCTGGTAGAGCTGCAGCAGGCGGCTGCGTGCGGGGGCGGCGTACAGCTGCGCCAGCGAGCACAGCAGGTCCTGCGCCGTGTGCAGGTCGAGTGCCTGCACCAGCTGCCTGGCCAGCGCCGTGGCCTGCGCGTGGCAGCCGGCCCCCCGCTGCACCAGCACCATCGCAGCCTGTGCCAGTGCCCAAGGCAGCGGCGGCAGCCGCGAGAGGCCGGGCAGCACCGTGGGCTGCAGGTCCTTACAGAAGAGGCCGGGCATGGGCTGCAGCGGCATCCACGGGCCAAGCTGCGCCAGCATGTTCTGCACGGCCATGACAGGATCAGGGCCCACAGGGGCCCTGGGCGTAGCAAGAGCCACAGGGCGGGCAGTAGGGGCCCTGGGTGCAACAGGGGCCCTGGGTGCAGCAGGAGCCACGGGGACGGTGACAGGGACCGCGGGAGCATCGGAGGTCACAGGCGCATCGGCCATCACGTGTGCATTGGACGCCTCGGGGATGAGGGCAGGGCCCATGGGCGCAACGGTGATGATGGCGGCAACGCGGAGCCCCACGAGCAGGAGGCAGAGCAGGGTCCAGCACATGGCGGGTGGGTGGGGCAGCACCTGGCGAGGCAGGAGAAGGGGCAGAGCCCGGGCGTCCCCTGGCTGTCGCCCCCAGCCCCCCGGCGCCCACTCACCTCTGTGGAGCTGCTGGTCCAGACGCAGGTGCCGTGCGGCTGCACCAACGCAGGCCCCGTCGGCCCCTTTATAGCCACCCTGGCCCTTATCGAGGGCTGTTGCGACACCACGGGACGGGGCGGGGGGGGCACGTCCCAGCCCCGGGGCATCCTGGCCCCTTCCCCCGTGCCAGACGGTTGGGACAGGGGCCACCGCCCCGGGCGCACGAGGAGCTGGGTACAACTTCCCCTTTTTTTATTTTCTTTTCTCTTTTTTTTATTGGATTTCTTCCCCCCCACTCCCCCGTAAAAAGTAGCATTAGAAAAGCACAAGCCCCCGGGCGCAGTGACCTTTAACACAGAAGCACCAAGAGGGCCAGGCGGCCAGTGGGGGAGAGCCGCAGCCTCCAGCCCTGAGGAGCAGCTTGAAAACGCGCAGGAAAGGCCAAGCGCAAAGGGCAGGGAGGCTGCAGGGAGCGGGGCCGGGAGGCAGCCGTGGCCCTGGGGGCCTCTCAATCCTCTTCGTCCTCCTCCTCCACACGCCGGACGCGCTTCCGCCGCCCTAGGGGCTGCAGCTCCTCATCCTCCTCCACGCGGGGCCCGACGGGGACCGCGCTGGGGCCTGGGGGATGGAGAGAGTCAGGACCCGCTGCCCCACATGTTGCGGGTGCTCCCGGGCTGGTCCAGGCCCAGCTCACCCGGGCTGGCGGCGTCCTCGTCCTCACTGTCTCCCTGCCATGGGCGCTTGGTGCCGCCGGGGCCTGGCTTGTCCCTGCGACAGGGGGCAGGGGAGCAGGATGGGCTGCTGCCACCGCCTCAGGAGGAGCCCGAGTCCCCCTGCGGGGAGGGGACCCAGGCAGGGGCCGTGGGGCGCAGCGGGAGCCCTGCCCCCTCCTCACCTCTCCGAGTCTGATCCCGGCTGCCGTGGCCGCTCCGCAGACGGAGGGAGCGGATCTGGGCTGGCGCTGGGGGAGCTCTGCACGGGGCCTGGCCCCTCAGCTGCAGGGCTCCGCGGGGCCCTGTGGGACTCGGAACTTGCAAGGGCAGTGGCAGCGCCGCGGAGCTGCCGGGGGGTCAGTGCGGCCGGAATGCGCCAGAAGGACTCCTGGGTGGAGGCGGAGGCTGCAGGGCCGGGCCGCCGCGTGCAGCATGGGCGGACCTGGCGGGCCAGGGGGGACGCGGATGGAGCGGGGGCCGGGGGGCTCCTCACCTGCTCGCTGGCTGGGGGGCGCAGCCCCACTTTCCGCAGCAGCGCCCGGAAGCGGCGGTCCTCCATGGCGTCCTCGTTGGCCTCGGAGAGCGGCACCAGGGGCACAGGCTGGGAGACGCCTGGGGGCATCTGCGCGGTGAGCCCGCGCGGACCCCGCGGCCCTGTCCCGGCCCCGTTGCCGGCGCTCACCGTCCTCCTCACGGTCCCCAGCTGTCCGTGTCAGGTAGTTCGCCAGCCACTGCAGGGGCCCGGCCAGGCCTGCGCGCGCAGAGTGGGTGACACTGGGTCCAGCCCGGCGCTGGCGGCCACCCCGTGCGCCGCCGGCCCCACTCACCTTCCTGACGCAGACGCTGCGCCAGCGTCAGCACCGTCCCGGTCTCCTCCTCCAGCGCCCACGGCTCCTCTGGGGCATCTTCCTCCTTGTCCTCCTCTTCCTCCTGCTCCTCGTCTTCATCGTCACTGTCCCCCTCCTCGGCTGAGCTGTCACGTGTGGGTGCCCCGAGCGTCTCCGTCTCGTCCTACGCACAACAGTTCTGATGTGAGCGCGCAGGGGGCCCGGATCCCTCACGGCCCTTCCCGCGTCCCCTCCTACTGCGACGGCTCGGTCCTTCCTGCGGCGCTTCTTGTGCAGCTCCTTGCGCTCCGCCACCAGCCCCAGCGCCAGCAGCTTGTCGACCACGCGGGCGCGGGAGCGCCGGGCCGTCAGGTTCTTCATGATGCCGCCCAGGACATCTGCGGGGCCGCGAGGGCTCAGCGGGGGCCGCAGCGCCTGCTTGCGGCTCCAACCTGGCCCCCTCACCGTCTGTGCCCCGGAACTCCTCGAAGAGCCGCTCCAGCTCCAGCTCCTGCTCCTCTGTCCACAGGACGATGTTGGTGCCTTTCCTAAGGGAAAGGGGGGCTCAGCCCAATGCGGGAGCGGGACGAGGACACGGCAGCCGCCCGGGTGCCCCCGGCCCCACCTTTCACGTGGGAAGTCCCTGGCGCTACTGGCCAGCCCCAGGCGCACGAGCTGCTTCACCACGTGTCTGCGCGTGCGCCCCGGCGCCGGCAGGTGCGCAAGGATATTGGCCACGACGTCCTCGCCTGGTGGAGCGTGACAGGGCGTCAGGGGGCGGGACAGGAGCCAGCCGCGCTGCTGCGCGGAGGGCCCAGGAGTCCTGCTGTCCCCCAGGCTGCCCCGGGGCTGGTACCTTCCACCTCCTTGAACTTCCAGTAAAGCTGCTGCAGCTCCTGCTCCTCCTGGGGGGTCCAGAGCGGGGCCCGCCGCCTGCCAGGCCTGGGCACGAGGGGAGGCAGCGTGAGGGGACAGGGAAGGTAGCAGGGACTCCTGCTGCATCCCCAGCGGCCCCGCTCACCCCTCGTCCTCGCGCAACGAGCCGTAGCCCTCAGCCATCTCACGCGCAGCGGCCGGGCTCTTCCAGAAGAGCAGCTCCACGAATGCCTTCTTGTTGGTGGCCGCCAGTGCGAAGAACTTGCCCAGGATGAACTTGGCCAGAGTGACCAGCTCCTGCGGGCACCAGGGACAGGCTGGGGGGACGCTGGGGCGTGACGCGGGCCCGAGGGCTGGGGCTCCGAGCGCCGTCGCACCTGGTAGGCGCCGGCACAGGGGTCGCTGAGCAGACGGTTGAAGAGGGAGAAGAGGGAGAGCTGGAAGAGCAGGGTCTCCATGCGCAGGTCGCAGGCCAGGCGGTGCAGCATGCGTGCGACGCAGTGGTTGGTGTGGGCACTGTTCTGGGCGTAGCCGCGCAGCAGCACCACATACGCGCGCACCACGGGCGCCCTGGCGAACCTGCCCCCACCCGGGCGCCGCGTGAGCCCACACAGGGCCCCAGCGCCCAGGCGGCCTCCCGCCCCACCGCCCTCCTCACTGCTTGAGGTAGTCGAGGAAGTTGAACTCCTTCTCCGCGACGCGCACGGCCGCCTCCTCCTCCTCTTCCTCCTCTTCATCTGGCTCCTCGGGCTCCTCCGCGGCTGCAGGCCCTGCGTTGGGGACACAAGCGGTCACCCCCTGGCTACAACACCTGCCCTGGTCCTGCCGCGGGTCCCCAACACTCACGGGGCAGCGGGGCGAAGAGGATCTCGCGCAGGAGCTTGGCCTCCTCCGCTGGCTCCACCGTGCTGGGGCCGAACACGTCCCCTTCGGGCCACACATCTCTGCAGGGGAGGGGGACAGGGTGGCCCCGCGCACCCGGGTGCCACGGGCAGGGGACGCACGGGGCCGTGCGGGTACCTGGCGCCGCGGAGCAGCTGCAGCGCCGCAGGCGCCTGGCCATCGCGCAGGCAGTCCTGGATGCGCAGCAGGGCCCCCGCACGCTGCTCCTCTACCGGCGTCTCCGAGGCAGCGTCGAAGGGCACCAGGTCCTCGGGCAGAGGCTCCTCGCCCTGGGACCACAGGCACCCGTGAGCGCCCGCGTCAGGGACCCCTGGGCAGGTGCAAGGCGGTGTCCCCACTACCTGCAGGCAGGCCTGGAGCTGCGGTGCCAGGGCAGTCCAGAGCCCCTCGAGCTCCTCAGCGCCAGGCAACTGCTCTGCAGGGGCGGCTGCAGGCCGGGGTCTCCTCTTCCTCTGCACACGCTTGCTCTGTGGGCGAGTTGGCGTCAGCGCAGGGCCGGGCCGCACCGCACCGGGCCCCACACCAGGGCCGCGTCCCACCTGCACCACGAGGCTGGTGCGGCCACGGCAGAAGCGCTCCAGCATGCGTAGGAAGAGATGGGTTGTCTCCACCAGGTCCCGCAGGAAGCTGCGCGGCTGCTTGGTCTCATCGAACTTGCGGAAGAGCGTGAGGAAGAGCTCCCGGTACTCCATCAGGTAGAAGATGTTGTCTGTGGGAAGGGCAAGCACTTGGGAGCTGCGGGAGGGCAGCGCGCGGGCGGCGGTGCCGGCGGCCACACTCACTCTTGATGATCTGGCTGCTGTCCCGCACGGCCGCCTCAGGCGAGCGCTCCATCTCCTGCACCGTCCGCAGCAGCTCCTGGTAGGCCTTGAGGGCCAGGTGCATCCTGCAGGCACTGCGTCAGCCCCACGCGCCGCCCAGCCCCATGGCGCTGCCCCGGCCACCTGCTCGCACCTGCGCGCCCAGGTCGCGGCCTCCTTCTTGTCCATGAGCGCCATCTCATAGTAGGACGTGAGGTTCTGCTCAATGAAGTGGAAGGCACGGATGCCCACCGTCTCTGAGACCAGCTCTGGGCGGAAGCGCAGCCGCCGGTTGAAGGCCATGAAGAAGGCCGTGGCCCACAGGTAATAGGTCTCATCATGCTGCTGCGCCTTCTCCCGCAGGAGCTGGTCCTGCGCGCGGCGGAGGGGCTCAGCACTGGGAACGCGGCTGCGGCACCCCCAGGAACACGGCTCCGGCACCACCGGGAACGCGGCTGCGTTCCGCTCACCTTGACCAGGAACATGAGGCGGTTGTAGCAGTTCTCCAGGAAGTCCTGGCAGAAGTTGCGCAGGAAGAGGCGGACACTGCGCACGGAGCGCCGGGGCGCCTCAGCCTCACGGGCCACCAGCCGCCGCTTGGGCGCCCGCCGTGGCTCCTTGCCCAGGTCATGGCTGTAGCTCCGCAGCTGCGGGGGGACAAGGGCAGAAGAGGCAGCGCTGGCTGCTGCCCCTGTGCGCCGGGCGCTGCCGCCGCCCCCCACTCACGTTGTGCAGGCCCTTGTGGAACACAACGTCCCGGTCGCCGATGGCCTTCAAGCCCTGGATGACGTAGGAGCCGCCGAAGCGGGAGTGCCTGGGGGTTGCAGAGGGTGAGCGGAGGCGGCACCGTGCGGTTCTCGCCGCAGCCCCAGCCCCACTCACCTGGTTGGGCGCTGCAGCGCACGGCTCTTGCGCTCTGCCAGCTCCCGCTGCCGCAGGGCGTCCAGCTCCTGCGCATCCTGGCCACGCTCAGCGCCCGCGCGGCCCTGCCCCACAGCCGCCAGCTCCTCGGGGTCCTGGGGGGGGAGCCCAAGGGGTCAGTGCCCTGCAGAGGCGGCAGCAGGTGCCCCCCACGTGCCACTGCTGCTCACTTGGTCGCGGAACATGAGGGAGATGATCTCGAGGACGTGCAGGGCCCATTGCTGCTCTGCCTGCGCACTGGCCAGGAACTTGAGCAGGTCGTCCATGCCACTGATGTGCAGGGCCCACAGCACCCGGTCGTGGGTGCTGGCGTCGCCATCCACGCCCTGCCAGGGGCGGCCGTGGGGGTGAACGGGTGACCGGGGAGGCCGCCTGCTGCCGCGGTGCCGCCCCGTGCCGTACCTGCTCCTCAGCGGGGTCCGCAGGCACGTGCAGCACGTTGCGCACGAGCAGCAGGATGCGCTCAACGAGCATTGCGTCCTCCTCCTGCCGCTGCTCCCAGTCCTGCAGGAGGCAAGGGCTGCCATGGGCACCGCGGCGGTACTGCGCGTGGGGGGCTCTGTGTAGGGAGGGGCGCGCGGGGCTGTGGTGCTCACCAGCTGCAGCAGCTCGTAGAGCTTCTCACTGAGCACCACGAAAACCTTCTCACTCGCAAATGCCTGCGGAAAACGCGGTGAGGGCGGGGGAAGCGCCCGTCCCCCTGACACCCATGTTGGGGGGGACACTCACCTCCTTGTAGGCCTGCAGGTAGGACATGACCTGCAGGAAGTGGTGTCGCGCAGTCGTGTCGGCGGGCACCTTGCCGAAGCAGAGCAGCGCTGGCTGCGTCAGGTTCACCATGAGCCTGCGGGGTTGGGGGCGGTGGGCGCTCAGCTGTGCCGGGAGCTCCCCCCGCCCCGCATCACCACCATGGGCCGCACCTGAGCACTGCGTCAAAGAGCGGCACGTCCTGCGCATGCTGCACCAGCAGCGGCAGCAGGTCGTTCTGCAGGATCTGCGCCGCGCCCAGCTGCTGCCGCACATCCCGCGTCTCATCCTCATGGCGCAGGTAGCGGATCAGGTCCTTGACACTCTCTGCAGGGCAGGGGGGGCGCGTGAGCCCCCGCTGGTACCAGCACCGCTGCCGCCCCGGCCGCACGTACCCAGGCAGTCGGGCTCGCGGTGGTAGACGTCGCCCTCGAGGTAGCCCAGGGCGCTGCACGTGGCCAGCAGCTCGCAGTTCATCATGTACAAGTCCATGCAGCTGCGCGGGGCCCGCGGCGCCTTCGGGGCGGGCGCGGGGCTCAGCGGGGCCGGCCCGCACCCCACGAGACTCCCACCCGCCGCCGGTCCCGGAGGAACCCGGGGCGCTGCTGGTGCCGTCGCCCCCGCTCCCGGCCCCACTGCTCCCTGCACCGGCTGCCGCTCAGCGCCCTTGTGCCCGCGGCAACGGCGGCCCCAGCTCCGGGACAGCAGCCGGTCCCTGCCGCCGCGTGGCCCCCTGGAGCATCCGCCGCTCCCAGCCC
>VWPW01004501.1:0-10791 GCA_013389825.1 Crypturellus undulatus
TTTTTTTTTGCTTTGCAAAAGAGGAAGGGCAAAGGCGTCTGGCTGGTTTAACAAATTGGACTTTCCTCCTTGGGGGCCGCTGCTGTGGCGGCTCTGCTGTCGCCTGGGCTCGGCCTCAGCTGGCTCCTTCCTGCAGCCTTAAGCTCCGTCCGTGGCCCCGGTCTGGGCTCTGCGCTCGCTGCTGCCGGCGTCACCGCTGGCTCCTTCCTTCAGGGACCTGGTGGTGGCCGTGTTGACCAGCTGCGTTTCAAGCAGCAGCTTCTATTTTTATTTCTTTGTGTTCAGTGCTAGGGCTTGAGGAGCACGCGCGTTCCGCGTGCCCAGCACTTCCCTTCAGGCTGGTGGCCCTCGGGGACGAGGAGAGGGCTGAGCCCTGGGCAGAGCCTTGTTTATCCCATCGCACCCCTTCTGAAGAGAGCGGCTGAATGAAGAGTCTTGTTCAAAGTACTCAAGTTGTCATGAAACCTCCAGGAAACGCAGCCCCCCCATTGGGCAGCCTAACCCTGCGTCCTGGCCCTGCTCCTCCGCGCGGCTCCTGCAAACCAGTCCCTCTTGGAGGGGGATCCAGGTTTTAAACTGAATTTCATTCCTTTGATCTCCGTGATCCCAACCCTTGTCCTTGGCGCTGTCTCAACAGCTCTCAAGTGCTGCTGGAGATGTGGCATTGTCATGAGTCATTCTTCCTTTCTGCTCTTTTTTTTTCCCTTTTCCTTCCCTGGCAGGCTCCTTCTTAAAAGGAAGCGTGTTCTTCCAGTAAATAAGAGCAAAATCAAAACAGTGCTCATAATCTCAAAGGTTTAGCCATTGCGGTTGGCACCGCTGCTTTGAGAGGGGCAGAGGTGTGAGAGGGAGCAGAGAAGCAGGAGCATCTGGAGAAGCAGGAGCATCTGGAGCTGTGTTGGGATGCAGTTGTTGGAGGGATGAAGCAGCGGGTCAAGGAGCTGGTTCTGGGGTGAAGCCCAGGCTGGGCCATTGGAGGGTGCACGGTGCCGGCACCGTGGTGCCGTGGTCCTTCTTGCCGCTCCTGGAGCTCGGAGCGGGGCTTTGGGGACGCTTGTTGGTCTCCATCACCTTTCCCGTGTTCACGTGCTCCTGCTGCTGCCCTTGTGCAGACGAGAGGAGGGAAATGAGGACAGAGGAGCTCTGCGGGAGCGCGAGCTGACAGGCAGGGTGCGGGGAGAGAGGAGGAACCGGGAAGGTCGCGCGATTTCAGTGTCCGTGTTTCTGCGCTGTCTAGAGCAATCATTAACCAGAGCGAAGACTGGCCTGTCAGCTCCTATATATCCTGCTGGTGAGCCGTGAGCGCTCGGCTTGTCCTTATTCCTTGCGTGTCCTTATTCTCGCATCTCCCGAATGCCTGGTGGAAGCGCGCGCTGCAGCCGTGCTCTGATGAAGCCGCTCCATGTGCAAGGCACTTTAATGTCCTGCTTCTTGGGGACGTGGCCGTGACGTTGCGTGAGGACCTGCCCCTGCTTTTGGGGGCCGTTGCTGCCCTGTGCTCAGCGGCCGGGTGGTTTTTGCACAGCTTCCATGAGAGAAATTGCTCCGAAATAGGGAGCAGAAGGTTGTGCTGCTGCTCTGTGGCTTGTTGCAGCTTCCTGCCTCGGAATTGCTGTTGTGTGATGTGCTTGTTTTTCCTTGTCATAGGACTTTCCCTTCCTATTACATTGAAACCCTTGAAAATTTTCCACCAGCTGATCGTAGTTAGACTCTGATTTTTCCTTTGGTTCCTGCCAGTTCCCAACTTCTGTCAAAGTGAGTTTTTTCCTCCCCGTTAACAAGATGTGGGCACCGCTTTCACCTTTCTTAAATTGTTGTCGTTACACACTGGGTTGTCGACAGTCAGAAAATTTACTGCCAGTATAAAACCATCAAAAAATGAACTGCTCCTAGCAGTTGGTAAAATATCACAAGGCAATTGTGGGGAAACTTGTTTCTCTCTCTGACGTAACTTCTGAGTCAGGCTTTTAATCTCTAATCTAGGTTTATGGTCATCTTTATTGAAATGCTGGGCTCTGTGAGAAGCTGACATGTATGACCATCATAAAACGGGAGTTATAGGACTCCAAAATTGCCTTGATAGTCCGAGTGTCTGCAGGAAGCACTTTTAAAATTTGTAATCAGGATTTATTGGCCTTTGTGGCTGAAACTGTCAGTAGAAAATAAAATGATCAGTCCAGGGTGGATATTTTTTTTTATTGGCGTTTGACTCCTGTTATGTGTGTTTTTGCTCCATGCCTTGCCTACATAGCGGAGCTCTTTGGGGGGCTGTGGGTGATGGGAGCTGGAGGAATTCCATCTGGAAGACTTATCCGTGTCCGGCTTCCTGCTCCGCATCCTTGGCAATGGGCGCATTCCCTGTGTCCGGAGCGCTGTCCCTGGGCTGATCATGTCCCTCTGTGTCCCCTCTGCTTGGCCGCGGCAGCACAGCGCTGTGGAAGGATTTAAGACCCTGGGGACATGGGACAACGCGGGAGACCGATTCCAGGATCTTCTTACTGCAACAGGGTGCCTGCGTGCTATAAAGGATGGTGCTTTTTAAATTTTATTTTTATTTTAGATTTATGTAACCTCAACATACACTTTTGAAATGCGTTCTTAGCCCAGCATGGAAAGGGACCAGCAGAGACCCCTCGTGTCTGCTGTGCCCTTCAGCCCTCGTGCTGCCCCGAGATGGACCTGTCCGGACGTGTGGTCCTGCCACCCCAGCTGCCATGGGGACCTGTCGCGCGGGTCCCTGTCCCCTGCCTTCGGGACCAGTCGCCTGTCTGGTTCTGCACATGGAAAGCTCGGGAGCACCTGGGAGCTCTTTGTTGTGGATGGGCGAGTGTCACGGGATGGAGCGGGCCCCTTTGGCTGCCTTGGAGCGGGTCCTTGGGGACACACAAGGGCCCTTCCCGACGGCTGCTGGAAGCTGGCACAGGGACCCATGTCACTCCAAGCTGTTATATTTCATCCTGGTACAACAGTAACGAGCAAAGTGCACGAGGCCAGTGTGTGTTTTCCTAAAGACAAGCAGTCTCTGTGCCCGAGCCCCAAGAAATGGAGCAAATGCAGCATTTTCCGGGTGCCTTGCTCGACGCCTCCTTGCTCTCACGTGGGACTTCTTTAATAATAATATGAACGTGTCTGAGATCAGTCTGCTTTTCCGCACTGTATTAAAGGAGACTTCAGTGCCTCACAGGTACCTGGTTGCTAAATCTCTCATTCTTTTTGATGAGGTAAACTCACTAACCTTTTTCCTACTTTTTCCCAATCTTTGGATAATTCGTGTACTTTGCACTTGTTCCCTATGGCTTCCCACCAGCTCGTTGCTTGCGTGGGTGCTCAGGGCTACGTCCCGCGTCCTGATTTTGAGGTTGCACTTGGCTCCAAGCTGCCTCTGATGCTGACCCCAGTTTCCCAGTTTCCAGCCCTCCACTTGCTTTGTCCCTCTCGTGCCTCTCCCATAACCGTGTCCCGGGATTTTGCTTCCAGATCCCTGAACACGGAGGCTGCAGCAATCTTGGCCGTCCCCCTTGGATGGCTCCGTTCTGCTCTTGTCAATTAATGCGTTTCCGCGCGCAGCCGGGACGCGCTCCGCTATTGTGCGGCGCGACGATTCCGTTCACAATGGAGTACGCGAAGTCTGTGCATCTCCGCATTTACCTTTATCAACTAAACATGTAATTTCATCACAGAAGGATGTCAGGTTTGTCAAACAAATCTATTCTTCGTAAAGACGTGGGCTGGAATTAATTGGCATGCATAGAATCCCGCTTTAAAGGGCTTACCTGAGACTAAAGCTGCGGAAATTCGTTTCGAGGAGAAATCTGCGGTGGAGGTTGGGTGTCTGTCTTAAGGCTGCAGCATTGCTCTGCTCTAAACTCAATTTTAAAATAAACAAGTGCAATGTGTTTGCTGATGAAGATTTAAATAATGTCACGCTGCTCACTTGAGTGAATTCGCTGTCAGGCACCTGGAACAGGAATATGGAGCGATTAATATGGTTTTTGACCATGTTAGGCTCTGCTGAGGATGCAAGAAAGATGTTTTTTCATGGGTTTATTCTACTCAATTCAGTTCAACTAAGTCATTCCATGCTGAGAAATTGAGTGTTGGAAAAAATAGAAACAAGTAACCTGTTTCTGTGTGTCTTATCTGCAACTAAAAAAGACACAAAGGTGACTAGTTTTGAAGAATGTTGGCCAGAAATAGTTTGTCCGATTTGTTAAATGTGGCTATTTCCTTTTTGTTTAACGAGTATCTTCCTGAATGGAAAAGCTTTTTTGCTAAACTTTCTTATTTTATCATCACACTCATCATGCGGGGTGACTGCTGCAAGTACTTTTTAAAATGGCAGTTTTTATCCAGGTCTTAAAATTGAAATTCATTTTTTATCCAAAAGCAGGATAGAAATGACTCTACTAAAATTAGATTAATCCTAATAAGAATGTCACTTATCACTTCTGAATACATTAAAATATTTTTTGAAATTTTCCATGCCTCTTTAGCTATAATTGCTAGTGTAATTCCTTACATAGACATAGTGTGTCCTCAAGGTTGACAGAAATATTTAATGCAATGTTAACACAGTGGTAAGTTCTAAATTAGTATGTCGCAGTCATTACAAATGTCTTCAACTTTCTCAGTTAAGTTTAAAAAATACCCTCAAATGCAGAACACGATCAGAGCCGTTTGCACTGCGTCCGCCCCTGGTTCATGTGGCGGAGGCTGGTGGCACCGGTGGTGGCAGGAGGAGCTGCCACCAAGTTGTGCCTCAGCGTTGGCTTTGGGCATTCCTGCGCTTTGGAGCGTCCCAGTGGCTCCAGTGGCTCCGTGACGCTTCTGGAAGCGCCTTGGGAATCCAGCGTTGGCCAACGCAACCAAAGAGCCTCTTGGCTACTGCTCCCTGTCGGGTCTCCTGAGCCCTTGGCGTTGTTGTTCCTGGTGTGCGTTTGGCTTCTGGTTGCTTTACCAAAGACTTTTTGTTTGCTGTGGACCGACAAGGGCTGCGGGGTGCTGGTTGAGCCTGGACAACAAGGCAGAAGTGGCAAAGTTTGGATCTGTTCGGGATTTTCCAGACCTGACTTCCAGTCCCACCGCCGTCTTGGAGGCCCAAGCGTTTGTTTTGGCCAAGTGTCTTGGCTCCGTCATGGAGTTACCTTCCAACCAGCACCTCCGAGGGTCCCTCCGGCAGGATTCTGTGTGCCAGGATGGGAGTGCGGAGCCGGCTGCGTGCGCCTGGCACCCGGAGAACGTGCATTGCTCCCGTTGGAGTTTCCTTGGGAGCTCCAAGGGGTTCCCTTCGGAGCTCTGCTTGGACTCTGCACGTGGGGGTTTTGCTGTGGGAGCTGCTGCCCTCCCTGCGCCGGGGTCCCCCCGCTCCTCGCGGGCGCGCCGGGAATGCCGTTCCCTTCCGCTGCCGCCTTCTATAGAGATCTGGAGTAATTGGATGCAAATTGGAACTGTTGGAGGCTGCGAGCCCTTCAAAAGGGCCTTTCATGAGCTGTGAGAGGGAGCCTGAAAGGGAGAGGAAGGCTGAGGATCCCGCGGGGGAGGAGACGGCAATTCGGGGTGCTGCTCCCGCCAGGAAAGTGCCACGGAGCTTTGTGTGGAGCGGAGCAGCCCCATTCGGGGCCCGTCTCTCAAAGAGCCGGAGAACAAAACTCTGGGTGCTCCTTGAAGCGCTGCTCCGCGCCCGCTCCCTTTCTCCCTCCTCTGTGTTTTCGGGCACGGTAAACAAACCTGCTCTCCCGAGGAGCGTCCCGACGCGGCTGCGCCTTTGTGCGCGCAGATGTCGGGAGCAAGGTGGGCTTTTGATCTGCGTTTGCTTGCAGAGCGCCAGGCGCTTCGAGCACTCGAGATCCTTGTTCAGCATTTCGGGAGCCGTTTGAAGCGCCCTCGAGGCCGCGTGCGACCGAGCGCCTGCGTACGCCGGGGGCCTGCGGCGTCCTACGTGCACCTGGGCTCCACGGGGCGGCTTGGGCGCTCGTTAAGCACTCGCAGTGGCAGCTGGAGGGCTGGCGGCATCGATTCGGGGGGCTCCTTTGGGATATTTGGGGACATTGGGGGATCGGGGGCGGAGGTGAGAGGCGCCGCGGGGCATCGCCGAGCCGGGGGCTGCTCCCCATGGCCGGTTTATTTTTCGGTTTGCAAAGGGAACGAGCAGCAGATTGCAGCGCTCCGGGCGTTCCGGCACCGAGGTGTCCGGCGCAGCCCGGGCCTCGCGCTCCGCAGGGGCCGGGGGCTCGCGCCAGCTGCGCACATCTGGCGCAGCGAGAGGAAGAGGCCAATTTGGGCTCTTCTGCAGGCGCTCGGGGGAAACATCGATTCCTCCTTCCCACTCCTGCCTCTGGGTCCCGGGTTTAGCCAGCCGTGCTCAGGGCCCTTTGCAGGGAGCTGCTTGAACCTTCCTGCCTCTTTGTCCATCCTTTCCCAGTCCCGTGCTCCTCGGGGGCTGTTTCCATTAGCTGAGCCAGGACGGGAGGGCACTAACACCCAGCGGGCACCGGCCAAGGGGGACACGGGGTGTCCTCGAGCCTTAGTGCATCCCAGGCCCTGGTTCCCGGGGAAGCGGAGGGGGAATGTCGAGGCCGCGAGCAGGAGAATAGCCGTCCTCCTGGAGCGTGAAGACACACACATTCCCTCTCACAGCCTCTTTTCCGCCCTCTCCCCTTAAAGCAAATAGTTAAGGCTCTGCCAAAGAGAACCGGTGGCTTTTCACTCCTTTGCTATTTGCCTAGCAAGGCAGAGGAAAGGGCAGCCAGCGGGCTGAGATTTATGCTCCTACCTAGTGTGTCTGGCCCGATACAGCTCTTTTTTAGGGCAATAAAACTATTAGAGCCCTCCTTAGGCTGGTCTTGGACGTGAGATGACACCGGCTGACCTTGGTGGTGCCAGGAATCCTGCTTAGCTGTTGTGATTTGATAGAAATAATCGCTGAGGACGGGGCTGAGGCCAGCGAGCTCCTTCTGCCTCTGCGGTCACAAGTGCTGCCTTGCCCAAAGACGAGCTGCTCTGCAGCACGGCCTGTCATTGAGGTGCAGGCAAGTCCACGGAGCTGCTAATGACACGTCTAGAGCTGATTTTTGCGGTGTTCGCCTTGCTAAAGAAAGGGCTGCTCCCGGGTTTGGGTGAGCTTTCTTTAGCGTGTTTTTAAAGATCCCTTTTGATGATACGCTCCTTTGTTAGCAATGGAGGGATTTTTGTCGCAGCAGCTTTGGTCTCGCTACCTGGGTCTCTGCAGAGTGAGCTATTTGATGCCGAGCTCTTTCAGTCAACCCGTTTTGATTGCTGCAAAACCGGGGCTTAGTTTAGGTGAAATTGGTGCTGCGGCGGGTTTTTGGGTAAAGGTGCATGGGGTGGTGGGAGGGAACGGAGGGAATACGCTGCTCTGCTGCGGCTTTGAGAGGGATCTGGGGTTTCATGGGCAGAGAGGCCTCGGCAGTGGTTGCTCGCAGGGTTTGGTCTGTCCGGATGGTGCAATAGCACGTTTAAATTTTAGCACCACAGAGAGCCCACGGAAACCAAGGTTCTGGGATGCCTTGCTATTAGTTCAAATAATCCCCAAAGAACGAGGGCAGTGAAACAGGAGAAGCGATTTCTTTATTTAAGCACTGGAGAGCTTGAAGCTGTTGGTGTGTCAATGTGACACGGGTTGTCGTGTTGGGCACACGAGTGTGTTTGCCGCACGCAGGGGTTTGTGAGGACGGGGCTGTGGGTCCCCCTCCGGGGTCCAACCTTGGAGGTGGCCGGGGAGCTTTGGGTCTGGCAGCATCTGCGGCTCATGCGAAATTAATGGACTTTCTTGTTCCTCTCCTGCTTCTCGTATTCCCCAAAGGAGGTTGTACATTTTATTAAAGTTCAGCTGCGTGTGTATCTAGCCTAAAAATAAAAGCAAGAAAGAGCCAGATCTCTTTCAGCAAGAAGAGGGGTTTAAAAATGACACCGCGGTGCATTGCTGGCTTCTCTCTTGGCCTTTCTTGCCGTGCGAAGTGATGCTTTCTGCTCCCTGGATCCCTTGTCTGGGCAACTGGGAGCGGAGCGGGCCAGGTTGTGGGGAATGTGGTGGCTTCACAGCCTGTTCCCACCGGGAATCCTTCGTGCAGGGTCTTTCTCCTTGCTGCAGGTTGCTGCTATGCAGTAAATTGGGGGGTTTGCATCCAAGCAGGAGCTCTGAAACATAGTGAAGGAATGTGGGCAGCACTAGAAGGAGGTTTTGGAGAGGAAGAGCCGGGTTTCCTCCCTGCTGAGGGACTTTCAGGATGATGACACAAAGCAGGGGCTGGATTTAGGCTTTCTTGTGGGACTTGCTGACCAGCCTTTGGTTGTCTCTTGGGTATTTTGTGTGTGTGAGAAAAGAATGGGGGGGGGAAAAAAAGAAAACTTGAGCTCTTATGAGTCATCTCTAGCTTCTTCTCCTCAACCAATCCAAAATAGACGGTGTTGAGAGGTTGAAAGTCCTGTATAGCCCAGTGCAGTGCAAAGATTATAGGGCTGATTCAGAAGTTAAGAATATTGTGTGACCTGGTTACTCGGGCAGTTATTACATGGCTGCAGCGGACGGTCGTTATGGTTATTGTATGCATGCATTTTGCTATAATGCGGTGCTTAAGAAAGGCTTAATAAGTCCCAACGCCGGCGCTGGTCGGGCCAGTTCCCGGGAATGCCACGCGGGCTCGGTGAGACACGGTGATTTACGGCTGCCTGGGAAGATGTTCCTTCCAGAGCCGGCCAAAACGACAAAACCCGTTGGGCCGCATGTGGGAGAGATCAAAAGGGCTGCGGCGTGAGTCACCGCGCAGACAGAGGAGGGGAGCGCTGCCCGTGACGCCGGCCCCGGCGAGCAGGCCGGGAGCCGCCACCGGCGGCCGCGGGGACCGGCGGGACCTGTCGGTGCAGGGGCCGCGCGCGGTAATTGCCGTGCGCGGGGAACCGGCCGCGGGGGTTTCTCCTCGCCGTGCCTGGGCCCTAATGCTAGGGTTGCGCTCGCAGACCGCAGCGAGCCGAGCCGAGCCGTGCCGAGCCGAGCCGCCGTCGCGGGGCCAGCGCGGCTGGCACGCAGGTGCCGAAGCCCAGCCCTTGCCGGGAATGCTGAGAATGTCCCGGGAAGGATGCGGGCACGAGGCCTGCCACGCTGAGGGAGGCTCCCGGGAGGCGCGGGAAGAGCAGGAGGACGAGGCCCCAGCGCCCGGCTCTCCCATGGGACAATCCCGTTGGCTTGAGTGGTCCCTTGGCTTGGAGCGAGCAGGGACTTCCTGGGAAGCTGCCGCTCCACAGGGCGGACATGGGATGGGTCTCGGTGCCTCCGCAAGCTGATGGGCGCCCTCATAGCAGCCCCGCATTGGGCAGCCCTTGCCGAGGTGCCATGTGTAGAACCAAGTCCCTGGGGTCCCCCAGCCCACCGGAGCCGCCCCGGTGCCATCCCGCTCCGGGGCTGCCCAGTGCCATCCTGCTGCGGGGCCACTCCAGTGCCATCCCGCTCCGGGGCCCCCGCGCGGCTGCTGCGGAGATGGAGGCCCATGAAGGAGGCGGATTCCTTTCGCCCGAAGTGACTAACCACAGGCTGTAACTTTATCTCTTTACGTGTTTGTTTTGAGTTCTTAATTTTTCAGGCCGAATTTGCAGCGAGCGGGGAGGATGGGGAGGGAGGAAGAAGGGGTCCCTGGAAGATCGAGTGACCGCGCGGCGCGTCGGCTGGCAGATCCGTGCCCGAGCGAGCGGCACCCTCCTCCCCTTGGCTTTAGATGGGGGGACAGGGACAGGGAGAGTGTCCCCGTCCCTGCCTCTGTGCCCGGGTTTCCTGTGCCGAGGGCCATTGTGGAGGGCGGCAGTTCGCTCCGCTCTTGTGTCCCGGGATTAATCTGCATCACAAGGAGCGGGGCTTGGCTGGGAGGTCTCGCTCCTGGGCTCCTCGGGCACATTAGTGCCGCTGCCATTTTCCCTTTCCAAGTGGGCGCGCAGCCGCCGGCGCGTCCCATGCCAAAGTAATTCTTTGCTTTGGAAGCGGGAAGCGAGCGCTCCTCCGTCTTATTCCTGCGGGGTCAGGAAAGAAGGGGGAACCCCGCTGATCCAACCTTGTTCCCTTTTAGCCTGTCCCCTGCCTCTCCCCAACCCAGATGAATGGGGAAAGGACAGGGCTGCAGCCGGAGCAGGGACACGGGTGCCCCGGCGCCTCCCCCAAACCAAAGCAAAATAGAAAAACAAACGGAGCCAAGCGGGGAACCCGATCCGCTTCCGTCGGATCATTTAGTGTCTCGAGTATCCAGGGCTTGGGCTTTCGGTTCATGCCGTTGCTGATGAATTCTAGCTTTTGAAATTCCTGGTGGTGAGCGGGGCTTGGCCGCTGGCCGTTGTTCCTGGCGGCGCTCCTGCACGGAGAGCCCGGAGCGCGCGGGGGGCAGGAGGCGCCCGGGCCGCAGCGAGCCCCGTGCGGTGCCGAGGGCCGCGGAGTGGCCGGGCTGGGGCTCCCTCCGAGGATCCTGTCTGTGCACCGCTTCCCCGGGCGCTGCTCTTCGCTCGGGCGTTTCTGGGGGCGCATCCAGCGCTCGCACCCCGCGCACAAAGCGAGCGGCAGCCCCGCGCCGAGGGAAACGGGCCGCGGGGTGCGGGCGCCGGGCGCGCCGAGCCTCATTGTCTCACTTCTCTCGCCGTCCCCGCGCCAATTAAAGAGCCCTGTTGCCATTCATGGCCCTTATGGTTTTGTTCGGTTGTCTGTCAGCTCTCGTCAAGCGCGGGGGCCGTCCCCTCCCCTCGAGCCCGGCCCCGGCGCGGGCCCCGCGTCGCGGCGCCTCTGGCCTCCCGCGCAGC
>VWPW01004515.1:0-12079 GCA_013389825.1 Crypturellus undulatus
TTTTTCCTCTCCTGGACTAGCCAATTTTTGCCCAAGACACCCAAAAGGCAAAAGTACAGCTCCCAAAGTTCAGCCATCAAGCTGGGGAGCAAACTGCTTCTGGGCTGGATTTGAGCAGTGAGTGTGTAAAGTTGCAGAGCCCACTCTGTGCTGAATGTTGTTTCTCAAATGCAATGCTCTTTACAGCTGAGATGCAACAGTTTAGAAAAAAGGCTATTTCTGAGAAAGCTCTTCCTAATAAATATTTGAAAATGTTTTAAAATGTTCTGCTTAGGAACACAGAGTAGCTGAGGCTGGAAACATCTCTGGAGAGCCAAGCACCCGCCACAGGGCCAGCCTCTGAGTTGGATCCCGCTTTGAATTTGCACCTTGTTTTTGCACTTCTGAATGCAAGCTGGAGGTTTTCATTTTGAAGCAACCTTCAAAATATCTGTTGATCTGTATTAAAGACTGTAACCAAAATGTCTGCTGAAAATAGTCAAAAAGGCTGCTGTGAAACGAGCATTTCAACATAAATCATTTAGTGACCTGGTATGGATTCTTTTTCAGAGACCTTCATTTCATTTTGATTTTTTGGTCTGCTTTGGCAGGAACATATTTTAATCTTCAAGTCTGGATCTGGGGAGAGTTGGATATCTGGGTGTCATCGATGGCTGAGCCCCTTTCATCTTGCACCCCTATGCGTCATCCTCTTGCTGTACAGAGCGGTCTCACTCCTAGCTGTTTTGGTGGCCATGGGGCAGGGATGTGGCAGTGACAGGTCGGATACTTGCATCAAGCTGAGGTTTGGCCACCCAGATCATGGTACTGAACACCCCAGGGCCCCGAGCTGGCCCATACCCACGCAACGTGCATCCCTGTGGAGTGGGATATCCCGGATGGCCATCTGGGAAGCAAGAGGACCAACATCCAGACCCTCTGGAACTCTGCCTGAGTCCGCCCCACGGAGCGGGACTGCAGCAGGTAACCAGCTCCTCGCCGTGTGGTGCCTGCTGTTTCACAACTCCTGCAGCTGTGATTGAGAATCTCCACTTCTATTAAAAACTGCGAAAGACTGAGTTTAGACATCTCGCCATAAAGCACAGCTGCGAAATGAGACTTTTAAACACAAAGAAAAGCCAGCATATGCACAAAAGGATATGTATTATTGCTCTAACTCTGTTTAACTCTGTTTTTTGTTCCTAATCACATTATGTTTAGGAGTGTAAATTTAGGTTGGCGCAAATCTGTATTGCTAAAATATTTTACCTTAAGTTGTTAGAAGCTCTCCCCATCTGTGAGGATAATACTAAGTATTAATTAACTAGCTAATCCTATGTGGGGCTTGGAAAACATAAAACACAATGTAGAAGCAAGTCCAAAGCATGAATCTGACTTAATAAAAGCAAATCTGTCCTTTTTTTCCAGAGGAGAATGCTTTGGGATTACCTTTTCCCTTGATAACGGTACTCAACTTGCTTCAAATGCCTGTTTAAAGCTGTAAATCTCTGTTTAAATTGCAAAGAGTCACATGAATGTGAGGGAAAGGTGCCGCTCGCACCGCTGGGTGCTCCTGCCCAAGGGAGCTGAGCGTCCTGCAGCAGCGCATCTCACACAGGCAAAAGGGGAGTTGATGTGGGACGAGAGCTCGTATGTCATATCTTAGACCAGACATTATTTTTTGGATCATTGGGTTTGCTCCCCTGCATGCGCGTCTATTTTTGGCTCCTTGACTTACTGCAGCGCTCTGCAATCAAATAATATACTCGTATTTAGTAGCAGACCTGTTGTCTGGGGGAGTTTGTGCTGGCAACACAGCGACACCCCTAATGAAGGCTGCCTGGGGCTGTGGCGTCAGGATTCTGCCCGTGCCAGAGGAGGCACCAACGTGAGCACACGTAAATAACGAGTTGGGCTCCACACTAGCAGGCTCCCTGCTGCATGTCACTGCCTCAATGTCCTCTGCGACACCCCGAGGTTTGCGGGCACGTATTTTAATAATATGTGTCAGAGTACAAATTATGAAGAAATAATGAGTTTCATGGCAGCCTCGGAACCCGAGTGGCTGTTAAAGAGGGTGACGTTTGGGATACAGCGTGGGGGTCGGCTCAAGGGAAGGTGCAGTCCTTGCTCGAGTGCTGGTGAGACGCAGGAAGCAGGAGAGTGAGTTTCCACAGCTCTGTGTGCCTGTCACGAATGCTCTCCTGAATGCTGGGCTCGGGGTTTGGAGCACGTGTCATCTATGTAGGGGGCAAGGAGCGTTGTGAAAAATCACAGGAGGTTTGTGCCTGCATTGTGGACGTTTTTGCAGAGTCCTGCCTTCGGGGCTTATGTCTGCAGCCTTCTGCAGAAGTTTGGCTCTGTCCTCCTTGGCAGATAGTGCCAAGTGAAATGATTATCTTCTAATATAATCTCTGAGCACCCAGCTTGATGCGATGGGGTTCACTGTGTTCACTGCATAGCCCAGCTGCTGATCTGCTCTTCCCGTCCGCATCCGGAGCTGGGTGACACAGTGTGGGTCCAAGCGAGGCCAGCCTTGGTGCCCTCCTTCTCTTTAGCCCTGGCTCCCTTTATCAGCCCTGCAGAGGGCACCTGCGTGAAGTCTTATGGTATTGGAGCAGGGTGGTTGGGTTCCTGTCGTTCGCAGCAGAGCTGGTCTTTGTGCACCAGGGAGCTTGTGTAATCCCAGCTCTGAGCCTGGCGAGACGGTGGCTGCCAGGAGGAGCCACGCTGGCATTTCCAACCCTGTCACCTAACCGCAGCGAGGCTGCTAGCGTGTTGGCACAGGCAGGAGCACGGGCATGGAATAAGAATTTGCCTCCGCTTGCTGCTGCTTTGTGTTGTTCTCAAAAGCACTTTGAGCCGTCCATTAGGAGATTACAAGACCTCTTGGCTGGGCTCTGCGGGGAGATGGAGTCGGCAGCGAAGGGCTGGCTGGTGCCTTGGGAGCTCCTCCGCTGCAGCGTGGAGCACGTCCTGCAGCAGAGCGAGCAAAAATCAAAGACAAAGGTTTTTTAGTTTTTTTTTTTTTTTTNGGCGTGGAGCACGTCCTGCAGCAGGGCGGGCAAAAATCAAACACAAGCTTTCCTTTTTTTTTTTTTTTTTTTTTTTTTTCACTTTTCCAGCTACTCAGTCCTATTCACTCTAGTGGCCAAATGATCTTTGACACTTTTATAATAGAAACATTATGATTCTTCCATTACCTACATCAGTCAAGGGCAACAGGGTTATGCAGCAAAGGAGAGTGTGCAGAGCAGCTCTGTTGGAGCTAGTGCAGTAGGCAGGGATGGCTGGAGTCTGCCAGGTCAGATGCTCTGTCCCTGCCTGTGAGCAGAGGTCAGGTGTGACACTGTTTTATTATGGTGGGTTCTCTGTGCACGCCTGCTGTCCCAGGAGCCAAGAAGCCGCTGCGTTTGCGTCTGGTGTGCACTGCGATAGTACTCAGGAGCAGAAATTCAGCATCTGCTGTAGAGTACTGGGGATTAAAGAAAGTCAATACATTTCTATGTAGCATTCACTGTCGGGGGAAAGAAATTCCAGGATTGAGTCGCAGGTTAATAAAAGCTGGCTGCTAGAGCATGAAAAATTCAGCCGCGTGGATCCCACTGAGTCCTCCTCAAGGGTGTGCTCTGGTGAGAAGCTCTCTGGGCCTCCAAAACCCCATCCCTGGCCACCCCAGCACCAGCCCTCTGAACCACGCTTGGATGTGGTGGCCAGGATGTGCTCAGGGAACTGCTGTGATGTGCTCCCTGGGCTCCTGGTGACTCCAAGCGGCGCCTGCTCGAGCCTTCCCAGCCTGCCGGGGCGTCCGAGCGATGTGGCTGCTGACCCCATGCTTGTTCACTCTAAGTGTTGTGGCAGGTTTCTGAGGTCCCAAGGGACTTGGCATCAGGCACTTGGGCATCACTGTCCTCCCATGTGGCCCATAAGTGCCCACATGGTGCAAGAAGGACCTCCAGGCTCTGCAGTCAGACTCACAAAGCCCAGGAGTGTTTTTGGAGGCGTGTGGCTAGATGAGGGTCAAACCTTGCTGCTCTTCGCTCTGCCGAGAAGCAATCTGGTTCTGCTGCAGTTATGGTGGAGTCATGAATCCTCACACCACTCCATTCCTGCCTTCAAATCAAACTCCTACACTGCTTTCTGCTTTAAATGCTCACTCTTTTTCTTCACTCTTCTCAGCCCTGCAAAGTGATCTGTGTTGAGTGTGAACTAGGACACACGAGGTGATAAGCTGAGGTTGGAGATGGAGGCGTAAGGCAGCCGTGTGACCTAGTGGTCAAGGCAACATACGCTGAGCCAGCCCACCCACGCTCAGCCCCAGGCTCTGCTCCCGCCTTGTCATCAGACCCTTGCCCGGCCCCTGCAAAGCCGCCTGTGAAACAGGCTAACGGCTACCAGCACGGAGGGGTGTTGTGATGCACAATGAGCGTTTGGGCGGTGTGTTGAGCTCCTGGGCTGTGGGTGGCAAAGGGGTGTAAGATGTTGTTTTTGTTGGCCATTTAGCTTGTGGTAGCTCCAGGCATAGGTGCTCTCCTTGTCTCCAAGCTTGGCCTTGAGAACTTATGCCTGATTGTTGGGTCCAGTGGAGACCAGTGCTGATGCACTGCTTCACGGAGGGAGGGTAAGGCTGGAAAACTCAGCAATAAAAACCTCAGACTCCTGTCCAATTACTCAGACCCAGCAAGCCCTTGCCCTTGCTTTCACAAACCCATCTTGAGGATGACCTGCCTGCTACAAATTAGACTCCTCTGTTAGTCTTGAATTTGTGTGAGAGGTTGAGAAATTTATACTACTCTTTGAAAAATAGACATCTAAAGAAATGTTCAAAATAAAGCAAGAAGGGAAGGCGGGGAGTAAGGGTGGGATATGGTATTTCTTAGTAGCATAGTGCGAGGAGGTACAATGCACGAAGTCAATTTTGGTCCTGAACATGGAGAACAACAAATTGAATAGTGTGAGGGAATATAAAAAAGAACTGGAGGCCAAGTGCTGGATGTATACCAGGAGTTATAAAGCAAGAGACTGTTTTCTACCACGCTGTTCATAGAGATTTGCTACCGTAATGAAATGCTCCTAGGACGTCTGAGCAGTCGGTTCCTCTCTGGACGATGTGGCACTGCTGGCCTGGGCACTGGGCGGCCTTCGTGGGCTACATGGTTGATGTTTTGGGGTTGGAGCTGCTTGGGGAGTCTGTGTCCATCCCAACCCCTCGTGTGTCACTTCTGCTTGTGGTAGCAGTGCTACCAATCAGTCTTCTGGTGCAGCTCCTGGCTTTGCTTTGCCCGCTGTGCTGGGGACATGCAGGGTCTCTGTCTGGACCCTGTGCTCAGTCTTGGCAAGTGGCAGCATCTGCTTGCGGAGCTCAGGTTCTTCTAAAGCATCAAAGTTCAAAAGGACCTGGGAAAGGAGGACACAAGCTGGAAGTGGTCCTACGCTACCTGCAGAGTCACTCCTGCTCAACATCAGAGAACATGACCACTTGCAATAAATATGCTGAAAAAGCTGCCAATTAACCTTCAGATCAGTTTTAAACTGTTAATAAACCAAGCAAACGGGCATGTAAGGCCAGGAAGAACAGCATCCCCCTCCGGTGGCTCTTACTTGGAGGTGAGGCAGTGCTCCTTGAGGCCAGCGCGGACGCGCTGCCTGACAAACCTTCCCTTTGCAGAAGACAGCTGCGAGCAGAGGCAGCTCTTGGGAGCCTCGGGCTAGTGCTGCATCCGCTGCCCTGCTCTGCCTCCTGTGCTGCCCTGGATCTCTGCAGACTGGCGTCTGGTCCTGTGTTTTGGTGTTATGAGACTTTTTCCTTTCATCTTGAATACTTGTTTATTGATCCCAAATAGTAAATGACTGTTGTCCCCTTGCCCAGAGTTGAGAAAAGATTATATTCTTCATTATTTGTAACTCCTTTGCTACTGGAAGCATTTGAGGAAGTATCATCGTGGATGAGTTCCTGGTCCCTAGAATTTTGGAAAAAAAAATTATCAGCCAAGGGGTTGGGCAATGCTCTACATCTCTGACCCATGAGGGACACAACAGCCCCAGGAAAGCAACAGCTTTCAGATACATGATTAAAAACCCAGTTGCCTCCTGTTGCTCGACGTGCAGAGCAGGCAGCAGTGGGATTGTTTCTCTAGTAATTTCTGGGCTCCAGGAATCCTTTGTGCAGTCTTGTTGCAAGTCACCGCACAGGCAGGTCTGCACGAGTGTTTTAGCCTCATGCTAATCTGATGTGACATGCCACATCTGTCCTGCTCGCAGTGAGAGCATCGTCCGCGCTAGACAAGGCAGCGCTAGACCTGCAAGCCCTCCTGGCATGGATTCACCTTTCACCAGCTGGAGGTACTTTTGTTCCGTGGCTTCTGCCAGTTCTCTCTGTGACATAAGCTGTCCTGGAAGCACTTTTTGCTGCTTTAAATGCAGAAGGATTTCTGCCAGTCTCGTAATGACACGTGAAATTCTCCCTCTGCTTCTGCGCGCGGGCCTGTTATTCCTACAGCAGCAGAAGATCCTAATGCAGGCTTGGCCACATCTCTCCAGTTTGGTGAGTTGCTGCAAAATTTGGTTGCTGCTTCCTCAAAAAGACCAATTCCAAGAAGTCTTTTTCCTGTGGTCTGGCCATGCTGTTTATCAGGCTTTGAAATACCATCTCCAAGCTTGGCTGAGCAGCCTGTGTGAGGCAGTGATTCCTCTCAGCAGTGCATCTTGGCCCTGGGGTCTGTAGTGTTGCCTGTCTGTGCAGCAGCAGATCTGGAAGCGTTTGGTGTTCCCCACCTCTGATCTGGCCTAACTCAGTCCATTTTCTTCCTCCCAAATGCCACCACCTAGTTCCAGGAGCTCAGCCAGGATACAGCATAACTGTTGTCCATGTTCCTCTCTTTAAGAGCTTCCTCAGATCTGTTTATAGACATCTGTGAAATCCTCACTTTGTTGAAGTCAGAGACCAAACCTGTGTTGACTTGAAAGGCGCAAGGATTTCATGCTGAGTCTCTATCTCCCATCCTCCTGTTCTTCAGATCCCACTCCTGGACCTTTAGATCTTCTTCTCCTTTAACTCAAGATGGTTTGTACAGTCTGGGGCTATTTTGGGGTTGGAGTCAGTTGTTTGCCCCCTAACATCTTTTGATGAGCAGCTTCAAACTGGGTTTTGCATCACTTGTAAAGAGGCCGTGTCACGCTGGTGTACTGTGTAGGATGTGTTTCCTATAAGAGCTATGGAGCTGCTCTGCGAGCAGATGTCTCTGAAGGCATCAGTCATGCCCTTTGAAAGATTTTTTTTTTTTCCATTCTGGAATTCAGCTCTTTTTTTGACTTGGAAAAACACCTTATTTATTTCCATAGGCAGGAATGAAATTCAGCTCTAGGCCTGTGCACCTGTCCCTGCCCTGGTGCTATGGGCATTTGGAGCCCAGGGAATTTCTGTTTCAAAGGCAACTGTTAAACCTGCCTGCTTTCTGTGTGGACTTAATCAACCTCTCTATGGACCTTCTCAGTTTTGACAAATCACCAATTACTACCAGGAAATTGTTTTGTTCTGAATTCTTCTGGCTGCCACTGTATTGAGACCTCATCAAATGACAGAGAACCAGAAACATCCCCCCTTGCCCATTAAGACATCTGTGAGCCAGCCAGGGCTGCTGAATTCAGGATGCTGGGATACCTCCAAAGAAATGCAACTCATTGCTCTGGAATTATTCTGAATTTTCACAGTCTCACTAAATGCAGTATGAGCCACTCTCTAGTTATAATTATATATTTTTTCTGGTACTTCATATTTTCCTCTCAGCTCCACAATATACTCCAATAATTACAGCCTTTTCCCCATCCCCTTAGCTTTAATTTTCAGCCCATCACAATGTTGGTTAAGAGAATCAATCTTTAAGGTCATTACCTCAAGTTTTTTCCCAATATGTTCTCCTGTAGTTTGAATGGATTGTAGTGTTCTTCCTTCAGATCTTTATTTTTTCTCCTCTGTGTCTGATTGAGACAAATGACCCCTGGTGAGGAACAAGCCCAATGCAATGTCCTCAATGCTGAGCATCACTAGGGTAGGCTCCAACGAGCACAAGTTTGCTCTGACAAGAACATGCCCTCTGAAGCGTAATTGGAAACGTTTGGTAGTAACATTGTGGTCTCTCACTTTGTTTCTATGATGGAATTGATCATTTCAGTGCTTGCAATGAGGTATCCCTAGCGGGGAACTCAAGGAACACTGAATGACCTTACCTGGGTGGTCAGGACAGCAAAGTCCTCCTGCCAGAAGTACGCACCAAAGCGGCACCCCATCTCTGCAAGGGGGTTAATGACATGGGATTTGGCATGCCTTTTCCCACAAAACTCTCAGAAAACAGTATCTTTTGCTTCAGTCTGTGCTGTGTCCTTAGCCTCCCTCCTGGCCTTCCATCCTGGCCACCTTCCAGGCTACCTTCCATCAGAAAACCGCACTGTCCACACTCCTCCATATGGAGGTTGTACTTGTTCTCCCTCTCCTTGCTTTATTTTTTGAGAGTAAAACCCATTGGAGAGGAAAGAACTTGTGTCTTCTGTGCAGGGGCCAAGCAGAGGGATGGTGTAATCCCAGCCGAACTGCTCCTTGTGTTCATGGCCTTGGGCCCTTGAAGAAACGGGCTGCGGCCACGCTCCCGGGGGAGCCTGGTGACCACTCTCCTTCCTCATGCACGACTCTCCCCGTGGGGCTGTGCCCCTCTTTGCTGCACCCACTTGTGAAATCAGTGGGGCCACCATGGAGGATGTGCTGGCTTTGCCTTTTATTTATTTATTTATTTAGAGCCCAAAAGAAGGCAGACACCAATGTCTATCCCCAAGGAAGTTCATTTTATCTTATTGGCCTGCTGAGATCCCCGTTGGCAAAGCAGGTTAGGACATGTTAGCTGTCATGGGTCAAGTTGATTTGTACAAGTGCTTGGGCTTCCCAGTGCGATGTGGAAGTTGCAGCACGTGGTCCTGATGTGACATCAGTGTGATATAAGATACGGGCCATGTCAGAAAAATGTGATACTGCTTTTCATTTCCTCTGCCCTTCAGTGTGTAGCAAGGGCAGTTCAATGTAATATATAATTATAGCTGCAGAGCAGAATAGTGCTGTATATGAGAAGAGTTTTTGCTCCCGCGTGCTGACTATAAATCATTTCTCAATACTGAACTCTACCTGTAAAAGCTGGAGCTTCCCTCAGTATCTCGGCATCCCCAGTGGAGAGTGATGCTGCACAAGGCTCTGTTCACGTTGAGAGAAACTCAGCAGAATTTCAAATATTGGTCTGTTATAGTAGCAGCTGTTTCCTATGGCCCTTCCCTTGACTATGGGGTGCGGAGTGTTTGGAGTCACCCAGGCTGCAGTAGCAAAAAAGGGAGGAAAAGTAGTTAAGACTTGAAGCACAAGACCTAAAGCGAAGTTTTTATTTTAATGGTATCTCTTTTCTTTGCTTATTTGAACCAAACTGAGGTTTTGTAACCTTGTTTGGCCACTGTCTAGATAGTGTTAAGGATGAAAATAGCTGTCTTCTGTGTGGGAGGAAGAGAAGAATCAGTCAATAGGTGCTGGAGAAATTGCTGCTGTTCTGGGTGTCTGTTCCTCATTCCTTGAGGTCAGGAAAAGCAGAAGGGAGGAAGAACAGTGGTGGGAGCATCTCTCTGTGCCTCTTCCTTGCAGCAGGACAAGTTCTTGCCCTATTGCCCATGGCAAGGTCTGGTGGGCAGCTGTGATTCCTGCCCTTGGTCTGGCCAGGCGGGTGGTGGGGAGTCCACGGGTGTCACGGGGTCCTGTGGAGCACACAGTGAGGTGGCAGCCCTGTGTGGAGGGTCTTACTGCTGTCTCCTGTCCTTCTGCCTCGAGAGGAGCCGTCCCGCTCCCCCTCTGTCCCTGTGACACTCACCAGCCAACTGGCAAAGCTGCTGGGCATGTCCTAGGTGCTCTGCTAAAACATGTGCAGAGTGCGAAGTCCTGCAGTACAGGACACATCCTCCTAACCCCGTCTTTGCTGTCCCGAGCTCTTGTTAATGCAGATTTATTCATGCTGCCATATCCCATGGATTACCCTCCTTGTCATGAGAGGTGTGTGGTCCTGTCCTACATCCTCCTTTCCAGACCTGAGCGGAAACGGGGGCAGTGTCGTGTCCTCAAGGGGAGCTGTGGCTGGAGACCGCCCCGCTCTCCTTGGGGAGCTCCCAGCCCACAGGTGCCTCCCATGCATCCAAGCAGCTTTCCAGCTTGGGAAGAAGAGTCCTGTGAGATGCCTGCTCCAGAGTGTGTTCCCTGTGTCTCCCGGGGGGCTAGGCAAAGCAGGAGCACGGATCACACTCACTCCATTGCCCCTGAGCCGCCGTGGGCTGCGGTGACAAGGAGGAGCTGTCGCGTGTCCTATTTTGCTATCCCAGCACCACGCGCAGCTCAGTCACTGTCACCAAAGCACCTAGGGGGGCAGCTCCCACCCTACCTGCACACGCGTGCGCGTGGCAGTCCCGGCCCCAAGCCCACAAGGCCATGGGCGTTTGGATGCGTCGGCAGCTCCCGCACTCGGGGCGGCCGGCGGAGGAAGAGCCGTCGGAGCAGCTCGCGGCCTCGGCTCCCCGGCATTTGTTTGCTTTGTTTCCCTGCTCTTGTTGACTTTGCAGGAGCAATCTGTGCACGCGGGGGACCTGAATACAGATGTCCCTGCGAGGCTGGGAACCGAATCACACTTTACACAATCAGCTGCTTGCTGCCTCTTTTTGCAGCCCGAGCCCTGCTGACAGGGAATTTAAGGGCTTTTATTATCACTTGTGCAGGGATTTTTCTTTGTCAGGCTGCTCAGGCCGTTCTCCAAAGAGCGCCAGCTCCGCAAGCCCTTGCGAGCGAGCCACTGTCCTCACAGCCCCGGTATTAATAGCTGCATTTCTCTTTCATGTGTGAGGCCCAGCACTTTTATTGCAGGCGAGAAGCCTGCGATACTCTTTAGATATACTTTAGGTGTTTCCAATTCTCCCAGCAATGTCTTCTCCTATTTCAAATTCTCACTACCTCTTTTTATTTCCTTTTATCTCAAATCCCTTTTTTCCCCACCCAGAAATGATCCCGCCAGAGGGCGATTTTGTCGGTAACGTCGCTTTTGCATTTTAGACTTTTCAAGGACTAATGAACTTTATTAGATTATAATGAACTTATTACTCAGTGCTGCTGACCTGCTTTCTAAAGAACTTGAATTATTATTTGGAACAAGCCTGTTGAGGGACTGTATCTCTCTTTTTGAGGAGCAGTGTGGGTATTTTAACTCTTCCAAGGCAGATTTCTCTTTTTTATCTGTGAACGCTGCTCAGCTGAAGCTGTATTTGAGGGGAAGCTGCTCTGGGGTCACGGGGAGCCTCCCAGCGCAGGCCGGGTGCCGGGGCCGTGCTCAACCATGAGCACGTGCAGCCGAGCGGGCCGGGGCAGCTGTGCCGTGGCAGTGTTATTCAGCTCCTCTTCCTCCCTGGGGACAGTCACTGTTCCCAAGGTTCACATCTTTGTCAGGCTGCGGTTCTGGTCTCCCTGTGTAAAGCCTCGTCTCAGAGGGTGGTTTGACTCCATATCCTTGGGTCGCTGTTGTGCTGGTCCCCAGCTCGGCACCTGATCGCAGCCATCCTGTGCCGCGATTTCCAATGAGACTGGGGGCAGGTTCCTCCGCCAGGTTCCCTATGGCACCGTCCCAGCTCCCTTGGGCCCAGGAGAGGTTTTCAAACCTGCATGTTCCTCTGCCCTCAGGCACCCCGACCCTAGGCTCAGGGCCCTTTCTCACTTGTACCCCCATGGGTCCAATCATAGGATCTTCTTTGACCTGAAATGGGTGGAAGAAAGGAGAAACCGAGCTGGGCACGTTGGAATGAAGGCAGAGACAGGACTGAATCTGAGAAAAGCCTTCTCATGTTCAGGTACCCTCTCTGTATGTTCTACCAGGCAGGACCCCAAAATGCCTGGGAGCAGGTCAAAAAGCTGGGACAAGATCCATTGAGCTTCATCCTGGACTGGTCTGCGTGAAGGAGCCGGTGAGAGGCNTCCAATCATCTGGGCCATCTCTGGAGCCATAGTATCTTCTTTGATCTGAAATGGGTGGAAGAAAGGAGAAAC
>VWPW01004516.1:4951-20902 GCA_013389825.1 Crypturellus undulatus
CAGTACAAGAGGGATGTGGATCTGCTGGAGAGAGTCCAGCGCAGGGCGACTAGGATGATCAGGGGCCTGGAACATCTGCCCTATGAGGAGAGGTTGAGGGAGCTGGGCTTGTTCAGCCTGGAGAAGAGAAGGCTGAGAGGGGACCTGATCTGTGTCTATAAGTGCCTCAAGGGAGGCAATGAGGAGGATGGGGCTGGCCTCTTTTCACTGGTGGTCACTGACAGAACTAGAGAAAATGGCCACAAACTGAAGCATAAAAAGTTCCATGGGAACTTAAGGAAGAATTTCCTGACAGTGAGAGTGACAGAGCACTGGAACAGGCTGCCCAGAGAGGTTGTGGAGTCTCCTTCTCTGGAGATCTTCAAGACCCGCTTGGATGCAGCCCTGTGCCACGTGCTCTAAGTGGCCTTGCGTGTGCAGGGGGGTTGGACTAGATGACCTCTAGAGGTCCCTTCCAACCTTAGGCATTCTATGATTCTATGATTCTATGATCTTCTCTCTATGTCTTATATTCTAATCATCCAGGCCCCTACCATCAAGTCCGAATTTGCTTTTCTAACAGCAGGGTAGCCTTACTGAGGTACAATTCAGAGGGATATGGCAATTCCATTACTATGAAGCTCATTTAGCTGCACACTTGGGTGGTCTGTATACTCCAGTAAATTTTCACTGTTTATGCTGTGGCTGTGAATAATCTCTTGAATACTATTCTGTTTCAGATATAGATTCTCTTTTCTGGGTGCAAATTTAGGTACATGACCAGTTTTGCTTTCTTGATTATTGATTTTGAAGTCTCTCTTAATGGCTACACTTGAGATTTACATTAGAGAGGGTGAGGCAAGGAAGTGACCCTACTCGTATAACCAAAAGGTGGCAGGGGGTTGCGATAGACATAGTTGCTGTGGAAGATGTTTCTAGAGAGCCCTTGAGAAAACTCTGATTCCTCTTGTGAGCCTTAGATGCCTCGGGACTGACATTGTCATTTGGAGCCTCTCATTCCGGAGGGAAGTTCTTGTTCTTATGGATCTATGTGGGTATGCAGGATATTTTCAGAGGCCAAATGCATATATGAGTGCAACAGCATTCTCCAGTGCTCCTCAAAGGAGCTGAGGATTTCTGACCTGAGGGGGACAAACTCAGAAAAAAAAAAATGTTTTCTCTCCAGGAAGGGAGAGAATGAAGTGAATTTGCAGAACTAGCCCTTGGTCTCTGCTCCTTGCTCCTCCATCCCAAAGGTGTAGAAACCCTCACAGACACAGAATCACAGAATGGTTAAGGTTGTAAGGGACCTCTAGAGATCATCTAGTCCAACACCTGCTCCAGAAGGACACCCAGAGCACGTGGCACAGGGTGGCATCCAGGTGGGTTTGAAATTCTCCAGAGAAGGAGACTCCACAGCCTCTCTGGGCAGCCTGTGCCAGGCCTCTGGCACCCTCACAGGAAAGTTCTTCCTCACATGGAGGTGGAACTGCCTGGGTTTCAACTTGCACCCGTTACCCCTCGTCCTGCCACCAGCCCCCACCGAGAAGAGCCTGGCCCCATCCTCCCTACAATCACCCCTCAAGAGCTTGAACATGTTGATCAAATCTCCTCTCAGCCTTCTCTTCTCCAGACTAGACAGCCCCAACTCGCTCAGTCTTTCCTCATATGTCAGATGCTCCAGTCCCTTAATCATCTTCGTGGCCCTGCGCTGGACCCTCTCTAGAAGCTCCACGTCCCTCTTGTCCTGGGGAGCCCAGAACTGCACCCCATACTCCAGGTGCGGCCTCCCCAGAGCTGAACAGAGGGGCAGGATGCCCTCCCTCGCCCTGCTGGTGACGCTCTTCCTGATGCAACCAGGATCCCATTGGCCTTCTTGGCCACAAGGGCACATTGCTGACTCATGGTCGACCTGTTGTCAACCAGGACACCCAAATCGCTCTCCACAGAGCTGCTTTCCAGCAGGTCAACCCCTAATCTGTACTGGTGCCTGGGGTTATTCCTCCCCAGCTGCAGGACCCTGCACTTGTCCTTGTGGAACCTCATGAGGTTCCTCCCTGCCCAACTCTCCATCCTGTCTAGGTCTCTCTGAATGGCAGCGCAGCCCTCGGGAGTGTCAGCCACTCCTCCCAGTTTGGTGTCATCCGCAAACTTGCTGAGGGTGCACTCTGTGCCCTCATCCAAGTCATTGATGAACAAGTTGAAGAGCGCTGGGCCCAGTACTGACCCCTGCGGGACACCACTGGCCACAGGCCTCCAACCAGACTCGGCCCCATTTATCACCACCCTCTGGGCTCTGCCATCCAGCCAGTCCTCAGTCCACCTCACTGGTCGCTCATCCAGTCCACACTTCCTGAGCTTCCCTATGAGGATGTTATGGGAGACTGTGTCGAAAGCCTTGCTGAAGTCAAGGTAGACAACATCCACGGCTCTCCCATCGTCCATCCACCTCATCGTAGAAGCTATCAATCAGGTTCGTCAGACACGACTTCCCCTGGGTGAATCCATATTGACTACTCCTGACCACCACCTTTTCCTTGACATACCTAGAGATGATCTCCAGGATGAGCTGCTCCATCACCTTTCCAGGGACAGAGGTGAGGCTGAGTGGCCGGTAGTTTCCCGGATCCTCCCTCTTGCCCTTTTTGAAGATTGGAGCGACGTTGTTTTCTTCCATTCCTCTGGCACCTCCCCCGCTCTCCATGCCCTCTCAAAGATGATGGAGAGCGACTGAGCAATGACCCCTGCCAGTTCCCTCAGCACTCTTGGGTGCATCCCACTCGGGCCCATAGATTTATGGGTGTCCAGTTTGCCTAAATAGTCCCTAACCCAATCCTCCTCGACCAGCGGAAAGTCCTCCTCTCTCCTGGGTCTCTCTCTTGTCTCCGGGCTCTGTAGTTCATGGGGACTGGCCTTAGCAGTAAAGGCAGAAGCAAGGGTGGCATTTAGCAACTCTGCCTTCTCTGCATCCTCCACCACCAAGGCACCCTCCCTATTCAGCAGCGGACTAACATTTCCCCTAGCCTTCCTCTTGCTGCTGGTGTATTTGGAGAAGCCCTTCCTGTTGCCCCTGACATCTCTCGCTAACTCTAATTCCAAATGCACCTCGGCCTTCCTCGTTGCATCCCTGCATTCTCTGGCAATGTTCCTAGATTCTTCCCATGTGGCCTGGCCCTTCTTCCACATTACGTACGTGCTCTTTTTCTCATTGAGCTTACCCAACAACTCCTTGCCCATCTATGCAGGTCTCCTGCCCACCTTGCTCAACTTAAGACATTACAGGCTCAGGAGTGTTGGTTTAATTCCCGGAGATGTACCTGTATTCAGTCCCCTTCTCTACCACAGACTCCTTGTGTGGCCCTGGCAAGTCTCTTGGGTTGGGATTCATCTGGTTTAATTTAAGTATCTGGGAAGTTTAGCTGTGACTGAGCTAGATCTAGAGCAGGTCATAGAGTCCTGCCTCACACAGGGGTAGGGAAGAGAAAGCTTCAGAAAGAGATGATGTGTTTTCTTATCCTGGGAAGGAGATGTGGAGGGCAAGAATTAGGGCATTAGTATCCAAAGCAAGATGGAGTATGTTTTGAGTTTGGGGCAGGAATGCTCTTCTTGGAAGTAACTGTGCACTGGTGGAGTGGGTCTGTTCCCCTGGACAGCTGAACGATGGGTGCCTCCTGCAACACGTGTCTCTCTGACAGTGAAAGATGTCTCTGCACACAACATCCAGTTGCTACCTTTATACAGATAGGGAAAGAGGGGGAGAGAAAAGGGGAGGGGGGAGAAATTACTCTGAGCCATTACAATTGAACTGAGACGGTATTTGGATGTGACTGCAATTAAAACAGAAGGTCTTTTAGATGTAGGAGAGAAATCCTGGCTCATAGAGTCCATGGAGAATGCGGTATTCTGTAACCACCAAGGCAGGCATACATTATAAATACATCTGTAACTACTGGGATAGGTGTGAAAATGTAATTAACTGGAAACCTACTGAGTTTAAATGGATTTTTAGTTGTTTCAGGATTTTTTCTTCTTCTTCTTTAGCCTCCCTCCTCTCATTCTTAACTTAAATTTAGGCTTGTGGGTCCTCTAACTCCCACTGGCAAAAGATTGTTCCAGCTGAATTTGAAATTAATAATTTTGAAATTAATAATGATATTTAAAAGCTCCCTCCTGTGTGTTTGTACAATCTACACAGGTATAAAAGCAGATCACATCTTGCCGGGGAAGAACATTTGTTATCGGTTTTAAGTGGAGTTTGGCAGTTTGGGGGGAATCAAACACTGTGTTTCTTTCCAAAGTGTCCATGTGCCTCTGTAATTTAATATTTCTCATTAACTTAGTGCTGGGAAAAGGTGGTGGTGACAGTAAGGTGGAGCCAGCCAACCCTCTGAGAGACCATCCATTTTGCATCACTGTGAGCTTGCAAATAGAAGGAGGAGGTGTAAAAGGCATCATGCAGAACCAGAAAGGGACAGAGTTAAAAATAAGGTTTCTCAGGGCATTGGCAGCTTCAACAGTGAAGTGTTAGGTTTGACTTGCCTAGGAGGATGCCAAAACACAGATTATATCCCAAATCGCAATATCCCTGCAAATACTATATTAGCTTAGACTCAGCAACTTGCCTTATCCATTAGCCTGATCATAGCACTTTCAAATAGCACATACCTCACAAAAAAAAAAAAAAAAAAAAAGCTTAAGATACATTGTGGAATCTAAATTGCTCATAAGAGAGTTTCTTTCTAACTCCATTAATTTATGTTTAGCATCCATCTGGAACTAGAATACTGAAAATCTATTATTCACATTTGTTCTGTCTAATATAATCATGGATATTATTATTATGTACAAATACTAACCTAGAAAACATTTAGCTGCAATAATTTCTTGCAGCAAGGAGTTCCACAGGTCAATTTTGCAGGAGGCTAAATATATTCTATTCTATGCCAATTCCAATGTATAATTTATTTTCTGGATTAGTATTTTACCTTTGCTTCTACATGAAAAGATCTCATTCAGCCTAGTGCTGTCTCATATGAAGAAGAAAAGCCAGCTGTCTGTGCTAAAATACTCTTTCAAAAAGTTCCAAGGAGGAGGAAGACTCTCACATTTGTATTCTCCTTGCAACATCTCTTAATTTAATTACTATTATAGAAGTGCCTGTCTTGGTGGGGGGGAAAGATTTATAGAGAGATTTCACTCCAGGTTGGATTTTTGTTTTTCTGTTTTCTTGGCCTTTATCATGCATGTTTTAATTTGGATCTGAGTCTTGCTACCATCTGGTCATTATTGCAAAGAAATATTCATTTTCTCTGAGTGACATGGGCTTCATTCATCATGGAACTAGCTGATTGCCCCTCCGATTTTTTTTCCCATTACTTGGAATGAAGTCTGAGGATACTTAGCACCAGCCGTAACAGCAGTCAGTAAAGTTTGCCAAGTTAGTGACAGCTGGTAACTGGGCACAGGAAAAATGAAGAGACACTTCATAGGCCCAGATTTTTCCCTCCTTTTCCACATATCCTGCGTAGGAAGTGCAGCATCAGAGGCCAGATCGCAAATGGAGAGATTGAGAAGTCACCTAATGACTCAGTTCCCCTTCTACTGTCCAGCTGTGAGATGCTGTCACCGATAGAGTGGAACCTAGGGGTTTTTGCTCTCACCTGAACTCAAGGAAGTCAAAAGGGAGACAATTTGCCCCAGAGGAATTTTGCAACAGCTACGCCCTGTTTCTCCCACAAAGAGAGCAGGCCTCCAAGCAAGGCAGCCTCAAAACTAGCATGAATTCTTCAGGAAGAGGTCTTGAAAACCACACTCGGAGCTTTGGGGAAAATGAGACGCAATCACTTTTAACCTCCTCCCCTTCCAGAGCCTTCCCTGTGCACCCATCATTACTGATAGCCAGCGCAGGGCAGCGGGGAGCAAGCAGAGGGGCTCTAAACTTGTCTCAGGATTATTCAGTGTGTGTAGTGATCCACAACTGCATCTGCATACCCTTGGCAAATAAATTGGTTGTGACTATTCTTTTCCCTCTCTGGTACGTCCCAAATCCTGTTGTGCAGTTCCCTGGACTAATCCATCTTTGGTTCCCTTCCTTTGTTTGCAAACACTCCTTTGGGGCACTAACTGGAATGGGGGCGGAGTGGGTCTGGGCTCATCAGTCTCTTGCTGTCATGAAAGTAGATGTCAGAGGCTTGGACAAGGCAGGCAGCAGGACTGGCACCCCTGAGTATTGGGGCTTATGTACCTCTCTAATGGGATGCCATGAAAAAAAAGGCTGCCAAGGTCTAGGATAATTTCAAATGGGGCAGCCAACAACTGGAGAAGATGATGGAACAACTTGCTTCAATTTGGAGCATCTGTGATTTCGGGGTTATGAATACTCATTTTTACTCCAGCCTACCAAAAACTTAGAGGAAGGGAGAGAGAGAACATCTATGAGCGTGCTAGAGGGTAAAATGAAACCCCACATTAGGTAAAGCTGCCTCAAAACATTGGAGTGACTAGAATAATTTTTTCTGGATCAAAATTATTTTCAACTCTTCCTAATAGATGCCTTATCTGGAGGCTTTGCTCCTGCTCCGAGTGATTCTAAATTAATCAGATCCCATTACGCTCAGTGAAATCAATTGTGATATTTTCTAGAATAAGCCGGAGACAAACCAGAGTGTTTATTTATTTGCCACCAAAGAAGTAGAGCAAAAGAATCATCCAGTGGTAATGGTTGAGGAAGAGAACTAATGCAGTGGGGAGAATAAAGTAGAAGGCAGTCCATATATTGACTGTACACTAAAATACAGCTTTTCCTCTCTACCAATAACACCAAATACTTTTTTGTTTCTTTAGAATTCATTTTCTGAAAGTGTCTGCATGAGGAACATCTGCTCCCTCAAATCCAGCCCTACAATTTGAATAAATTATCAATATCTGGCAGCAGCACATTATTAATGGCTAGAGTTTTATAGATTCTCCACTATAATCATAGCAGAGCTAGTGACTGGCATTCCTCCCAGAGAGACTCATATTTGTCCCATTTTATTCTATGCTGTTTTCTTTTCTTTTCTTTTCTTTTCTTTTCTTTTCTTTTCTTTTCTTTTCTTTTCTTTTCTTTTCTTTTCTTTTCTTTTCTTTTCTTTTCTTTTCTTTTCTTTTCTTTTCTTTTCTTTTCTCTTTTCTCTTCTCTTCTCTTCTCCTTTTCTTTTCTTTTCTTTTCTTTTCTTTTCTTTTCTTTTCTTTTCTTTTCTTTTCTTTTCTTTTCTTTTCTTTTCTTTTCTTTTCTTTTCTTTTCTTTTCTTTTCTTTTCTTTTCTTTTCTTTTCTTTTCTTTTCTTTTCTTTTCTTTTCTTTTCTTTTCTTTTCTTTTCTTTTCTTTTCTTTTCTTTTCTTTTCTTTTCTTTTCTTTTCTTTTCTTTTCTTTTCTTTTCTTTTCTTTTCTTTTCTTTTCTTTTCTTTTCTTTTCTTTTCTTTTCTTTTCTTTTCTTTTCTTTTCTTTTCTTTTCTTTTCTTTTCTTTTCTTTTCTTTTCTTTTCTTTTCTTTTCTTTTCTTTTCTTTTCTTTTCTTTTCTTTTCTTTTCTTTTCTTTTCTTTTCTTTTCTTTTCTTTTCTTTTCTTTTCTTTTCTTTTCTTTTCTTTTCTTTTCTTTTCTTTTCTTTTCTTTTCTTTTCTTTTCTTTTCTTTTCTTTTCTTTTCTTTTCTTTTCTTTTCTTTTCTTTTCTTTTCTTTTCTTTTCTTTTCTTTTCTTTTCTTTTCTTTTCTTTTCTTTTCTTTTCTTTTCTTTTCTTTTCTTTTCTTTTCTTTTCTTTTCTTTTCTTTTCTTTTCTTTTCTTTTCTTTTCTTTTCTTTTCTTTTCTTTTCTTTTCTTTTCTTTTCTTTTCTTTTCTTTTCTTTTCTTTTCTTTTCTTTTCTTTTCTTTTCTTTTCTTTTCTTTTCTTTTCTCTTTTCTCTTCTCTTCTCTTCTCTTCTCTTCTCTTCTCTTCTCTTTTCTTTTCTTTTCTTTTCTTTTCTTTTCTTTTCTTTTCTTTTCTTTTTTTCTCTCCAAATCTGAGCATCATCCGTTGATTTTTTTACCATAGCTCTTGGCTCAAAAAAAAAGAGGGGAAAGGGGGAAGAAAAAACATTAGTATCCTATAAATCTAAAAGAAAAAATGACATCCTCGAACATGAAAGACTCCCCTGAGTGTTTCACTGTTATTTATTATTACCTGTACAAGGTTGCGCATGTGGCTTCAGAAACAACTTCTTCCGTCAAGAATCATCAGGTAGTAAGATTTCTCACTCCTGTGCAAGAGACAAGTTTTATTAACTTCCCACTCAGTATATACCCTGGTAATTAATGATGCAGTGCACCTTTGAGGTATCCTAATGCAGGCTGTTCATCAAAAACTGCAACTGCCTAGAAAGAGGACTGTTCTCTCAGTGTGATAAATCCGTGCATGCGCAGGGCTGTTCTACATCTCTCTCTACAGTGCAGTCGCTCCTTCTAATTGCCACGTTTGACTCTCATCGCATGTTCTGACAAATCACCCTCTTGCAGGGGGCCCTCCCAGACATGTGCACTCGGCCACACACCCAGGAAAAGTAGAAAAAAAACTAACAGTTTTCAACATGCGGCAGAGCACATGCCTAAGCCCACGGGGAGATTGTGCTATCTGAATTTGGGTGCCGGAGCCTGCTGCAAAAGTCTTGCCTCGTTGAGCTCCCTACATCATCATCAGAAGAGGGGAAGGAGAAGGCAGATTTCCCTGCCAGGGAGCCTGTGTGGGTTTTCTACCCCCGTTGTCCCTCAAAGTGCTCCTCTCTCTCCACTGACTATAGAGAAGGCACCTGGGAAAGCTGCTTTTAGCTTGCAGCACCCAAAATGCTACTTGAATTCCTCTGTTGCTTTTAGAGGTATTTGGGGCTGGGCAGTAGCCACTACTCATTTGCTCAGTTTATTATTTATCCTCGAGACCTCCCTTATGCTCCCTAGTGTGGGGTCAGGACCCATGTCCCTGACATGACAATGACATGTCTTGACTCGTGACTGGGTTAGAACAGCTCTCCTAAGCTCTTAGCTGGCAGCGTGGGAGGTATCTGCATCTTGGCCCATAGATAACAATGAAACCACTGAAAAAAATAGGCAGAAAGATAGTCTCTTCCTGTGAGGAGCTTTGGATCAAACCATGAGGCAAAAGTTCCATCATCCCATAGGGAAAAGAAATACAGAAGAAAATAAGAAAATCTTGTCAGCGAATTTAGTTGCTGAGTCAGTGACCTCACACCAAGCCTGCTGAGTGCCCTTTGTCACTGTTGTGATTTGCTTGTAATGGCAGTGGTGGTGGGGATGCTGGTACCCATCCAAACAGGAGGAAAGGCAGATTTCACAGGAGATTTTGTGGCACATGGATTCTTCCTGCAGACCTGGGCCAAGCGACACTCACGTCCACCCAGTCCCACTGAAGGCAGATGAACGATGGCTGTGACTGGCTGTGTAGGTCCTATAGGTGTAGAGACACTCGTGGGACTGGAAACCTGTCTTGGGTATCTGGTGGGGATACAGAGACACCAGGACACAGGGACAGCTCCAGAGGGAGAGTTGCTGGAGCAGACTTGACACAGCACCCTTCCTCATGCCAATACACGAAGCTGCTAGCCAGACTTGGTCTTCAGAGGGAGTATCAGGGAACTGTGCATCAGTATTTTCCAAATAAACATTCCTTCAGTACATATGCGGGTAGGAGTGGTAGGACCCACTGCCCTGGGAGTGGAGTGTCCTGAAATGCAGGAGGTTCCGGAGAAGCCCTGTCCAGATGTTAGTCGGTGTTTACCCCCAGAGCTGTCTCAGCTGGGTAGCCTGATCACTCTTTGAAAACAGTCAGCCCTGAACACACCAGCTCCCGTACTGCCTCAATGAAAAGCTCCCTCTCACGCTGTGATGGCAAAGATGAATTAGTTAATTATGTAAAGTGACATCTGAGTGTCAAGTATTACTATTAATAACAAAACATATACCACCTACCAGGTATTATTTCTTCTTTTCTTTCCTTTCTTTCTAAATAATATAGTTCTGAAGTTCAAATAACATGAGCGTGAATCAGGAGGAAAGTATAAGACTTCAAACATACAAGTAGAAAAAGGAGCAATACAAAATTTCTGACAAGCCCATTTTCCCTGTGTAAGCCTGCTTTTTAACACTTTTGTAACAGTTCTTGTATACTAGTACCAATACTAAATCCTAACACATTGTAAGCCTTGCATAAAAATACACTCTTCCTCCTTTTGGTGTTTGCTGTAGACACCTGAAGCATCTCTGTTCAAAGTCAAAGATATCTGCTTAAAGTTAAGCATATGCTTAATTTCTGTTCAGCAAGTCACTTAAGCATGTGCTTAAATTAGAACATATGCTTTAGGCTCAGTTTTGGTAAGGCTCGAGAAAGCTAGATGCCAAATTCTCAATGGAGCCTCAATTTTAATGAAAACTAGTGGGGATGGGAGGAAGGGTGGGTGGAGAAATTTTCATAGAAAATTCAAGTCTACACGCGATGCTGGATTGCAGCATATGAAATGAGAGGAAAAGAGGACAAGACAGGATTTTTTGAGTTGCACCAAGAAGAGTTAACTACCTTTCAGGTCTGTGTTGCTATTTAAGCTGATGTGGCATGGACTTGCTGGGTCTCTTCAAAGCTTGACCTCTGTGGCTAATGCAGGTGGTTTGTGCTGATTTGGGTCCATTAAAATATTTCAACAGAAAGACTCCAAAAGTGGTTTGTGAGACAACAGCTGCATTATGACCCCTACTCTAGCAACGTATCTTATTAAAAAGGATGCAAACAATCCAGTCATATATGCCAATCAAGGCTAATATTAATTAAAGAATTACAAGCATTAAAAAGACCGGGTTTTTTTTGCAGAGGAAAGGGGGCTACTATGTATGGTACATACAGCAAGCTGAATTTAATATATTTTGTGAATGAAGCTATTTGGTGAATACACATCTTTGTCTTCAACTCTTTGGGTTTTTTTTTCCCCTCTTTTCCTCTCTCTCCCAGCACAAAATTTGAAGGCATTCATGTAAAAATGGCTCTTAGAAATATCACACACAGTTTTATTTATGGTAAATTTATTATAATAAGGCTGTTCTCTGTCATTGTCTGAGAGATTTATTTATTGTATCACACTTTTGAAAATGCTGATATTGATTGTTTCAAGATGTTGCCTTAGAGGAAGACAGGGAGAAAAACAACAACAAAAAAGGCCTCACAAATGAAAAGAAATAGTCATGTTACTATCAATTATTTCATAATGAGATATGAGGGGAGAATTTTAAACATTATCTATCTCTAGCATTACAGTTGAACAAACGATATATTTACTGGAAATTATACTCCGATGATGAATTTTTTAAAATGATGAATGAATAATGAATGTTTTAAAATAGAGCCTTCTCCAATGGAGGCCTTTCTGAAAAGCACTGACACGCAGTCCAACTCACAATTATTATTGCATTTTAATTGAAACTGAATTCAGTATTTCTGCCAGGGAGTGAAAAGAGTGAATCCCCTTTGCAAATATCTCTATCACGATGATCCCCAAACAATAACGAATTTGGAGTCATCTGAAAATATTCTGGTCATGATGCCATTTGCTAGTAATTCATCCTTTTCCTCCTGTTCAAACCTCTCTTTTGTTTCCTTTCTCTGTGTCCAGGTACACTTTCAATCAAAAAGTGATTCAATAAAAAGGAATTTAACACTCGTTTTTCCCACTGCCACCAAACTAGTGCAGTCCCCTCCACACATGCCCACACCCTACCTCATCTTATGTAGAATAGGGAATTGAATATTAGTCACTGCAGTTTCTAGCTATGACAGACAGTAATTTACCATTTTATTGTGATTCAGTGCCTTGGACAGAGGCACACATTGCCTGTCATGCTGTGTTCATCACTGACTGTAGAGACAAGGGTTGCTTGTCAAATAGTAGAGCCCTTTTAATGTAACATAAAAGATTCACAGGCAAAAGGACTTCTTATGGAGAGCTTAAAACCTCTAAAGCAGTGTGAGCTAGTCAGGTAATACACAAACTTTAGACCCTGGCGGCCCTGGGGTGGGAATCTCCTCCCTGTCCCCCACTTCTCTGTCCCCGCTTACTGGGGGCAGAGCAATGGAAAAAGAACAGCGCCAGAGGAAAGTATTTCCTCCTATTTGAGTGGAAGTTGCACCACATGCTTTTACACTTTCTTATTTGCACAATAATGTAAGTGCACATAATATCATCTGCTTATTACAATGTCTGCATTTTCAGTCTCAGATGTTGTGCTAAAGAAATCTGTCTCCCCATATGGTTTGGCATCTCATTTGCAGGCAAGATTATATATTTTTTTAAGGATAGTTAGAATCACAAGTCAATTTTAGTTGAAAATACCAATTTAGGAAAGTATGTGTTCTAGTAAAGGTGATTTAAAATTATTTAGAAGCACAGGAGTACTTGCACTTTTATATTGTCCGTGTATATATATACATTTGAATATTAGTGAAGCTAAACTGATTGATTGAATCAGGGAAGGGTGAGACACACATACAACTGGGTTACTCTTATTAGATTTTCTTTTAGTGATGGGAAATAATAACTGCTCAAAGACTGGATATTAAAAATGTCCAGGTAAATTTTAACCAAATTTTGGTTTATCACTATATGAATATGTTACATGCTGACATTCATTCACTAATCCTCCTCCCCATCCTTTGCTCCGCCTCTCTGAAACAAGAAAACAATATGTGAAATTGAAAAATGGTGCTCACTGAGAGATTTAAAGAAAGACATTTGAAATTTGGAATATATTTTAAAGGTCAATTTCAGCAGTAATTATGTTATAATGGTAAAGCTTTTAGAGAATGCAAAACACAAGATTAATACGTTGCCAGATAGAAAGTGGCAGAATACTCTATCATCTTGTGTGTGTGTGTGTAAGACTGTGTGCGCGTGTCGCATGTGTCGAAGCTTACAAGGGACCAGCAATACATCAGAACAGCTTTCACAAACACAGGGAACACTGATATCCTTTGTACATGCATAAAATTTCCACTGATTTCAAGGACACTGTCACTGAACGTGGGCTAGTGCTGTTAGTCCAGGAAAGGGATTTTTTTTATTGCAGATTCCTTATTGCCATTAACTTCAACAATGAAAGCAGCAGCTGACCCTCAGAGATGTGGTTAGATCAAATGAAATACTCTGTTGTATCATGGGTGTCTGGGCAGAAATATAAGATCATTTTATATTTAATCTTAATTTTTTTAAATTTGTCTGTGGATGTTGTAAGCACAGGATCATCTATGTAAGTTTTTGTTTTATCAGATGCGTGCTCTTTAAGTTACCTGATAACTTAATGTACATCAATTTAATCACGTCAAAAACAGAAAATCCAAAGTGGTGAAAATGCCAGAACTTATATGGCTATTGAACTGTACTAGAATGAGTTGCATAAGATGCTTCAGATCATCTGATAGAATTTACTGCATGAAGCATGGTGAGAATTTACTCAAAGTGGTCAAAACCTTTTTTTTTTTCTTATATAAAAAAAAGTGCTGTTGGAGGCAATCCTACAACTCTATGAATGGCATTATTCTGAAAACTCCATCTAGGTCTTTCACTGGGGCCTGGCAGAGATAGGCACTTTCATCCCATCAAAGTTTCTCACTCCTCTTGCTTCTTTTTTGGAAATCCAATCCTGACAGCACATTTCTAAGGTGGAAGGGAAACATCCACAGAGCTGGATCAGAGCCTGAGCACAGAGGGGAACGCTCACACTGTCTAGCTGTTGGCATCTGAGGCAAAGCCTCTGAAATCTGGAGGCTCCTGTGCATCTCTATTCATTATGTAGGGGTGGAGGGGTGGGATTCATGACTTTTTCCTTTTTTTTTTTTTTTTTTTTTTTTAGCATTTAGAAGTTAAGAAGTCTGAGCTGCTTTCCTTTTAGAGCCGGTGGGGAGATCCTACCTAGGCCATCTGGGCAATCCACCATTTCTCCAGAAAGAGATTGCTGTTTCTCTCCATTGACTGCACCCAGAGGCTTAGTGACACTCAGAGCAGGCCCCAACTTTCAGATGTTTAATCTCCAGATGAACCTCATCTGTATGCTCCTCTCTGCAGATGCTCTGATTTGCATTTAAATTAGATTGTTAGATGCCTGGAGATCTCAAGATGATAGTGAGCTCCTGCCTCCCCCGCAAACGACTGAATACAGAGTCAGAGTACTCGCAAGGCACCTGGCCCCTGCACAAAGACAGAGCCAATAAGCTAAAACATGATGTATATGAAGAGAACTAATCATTTCCCAAAGCACATCATAAATACTATATTTATAACATTAATTAAATGTCTGCAACTGAAATTATTTATAATAGATATGTGAGAACTGAATGGACAATTAGTGAAGTCAGCTTGTTTCATTCCAGAAGGACTGGACAAAGACTTATTACACTATGTCTGAAAGACTTAAACAGTTGCTGGCTTAAAAATGTTTTTTTCCAGGATATCTGCATAACACTAATGAATGTGCTATACAGTATAGATATGAGAGAAAACCCAATTGTCTTGGATTCTTTCTGACGTTTTATGTGTAAATGAGAAGAAATACTCCTGCTTGCATCCTATTGAAGTAACAATAAACAATGTTAGAGAGAGACCCAGAAAACCTACATCTGGCAGATTCTAGCACCTTTTTCCCTACAGGTTTCCACAATACTGAATTGTTGACTCATTCCTCAGTATGGGTTTCACCTGTGTTAAAAGTGCATCCCCATACAGGGCCTGAGTATATAGATGATAACTCATGAGCACTCCCCAAAGCAATATGGATGAGTATGTTCCAGACTCCTTTTGCCCTACTCTGTCCTCCACTCTGATTCCAACAGACTTTGCACGCGCTCCTGCCTAGATACATCCTCATGCCATTTGCACATCCCCTCACTTTCATGCTTTACAGACCCAGTGCTGATAAATAGGGTTTCTTTCCCATTCCTCGCAGCTGAATCCACACAAATAACAGACTCGTGCATTGTGAACTTAGCTAGACCATATCAGTGGGCCTCAAGGCTGAAGAATGATCTCCAACCCTGTATTACTTAGCCATGATGCCTCTGCTGTATTTAAGAGAGAAGGGCTAATTTGCAGCAGATTCAAATCTTTGCATTTGAGCACTGGGAATCTTCTTCATTTTTTCCCAGCTGCAATCTTGAATCTGAAGGAAGCATCACCCAGAGCTGGTAGATGATACTATTTTCATAAGGCAGCCATTTACGCCGGGGCATCTCAGTTGGACCAGGAAACAAATGACTGGGAAGAGAAAAGAGGAGGTGAGAAGACCAGTTATTATTGTCTGTTGTTTTTGTGATTTGGAACCACTTTTTCTGAGTCTATGAACACCCACAAGCCAGTCAAAACTAATAATATTGCAGGACACAGCCAAACGGTTGTTATTATGCTTATTTATTCTTTTCTCTCTCTTTCTCTATTTCTCTCCCTCTCTTTCTCTCTCTCACATTATCCCTCACTTTTTCTCATTCTCTCCCTCTCTTTCTCTCGGTCTCTCTCTCTCTCAGTCTCTCTGTTTCTCTCTTTCTCTCTCTCTATTTCTCCCTATATCTCTCTCTCTCTTTCTCTCTCTCTCTATTTCTCCCTCTCTCTTTCTCTCTCTCTTTTTCCCTCTATTTCTCTCTCACTATTTCTCCCTCTCTCTTTCTTTCTCTTTCTTTCTCTCTCTCTCTCTATTTCTCTCTCTTTTTCCCTCTCTTTCTCTCTCTCTTTATCTCTCTTTCTTTCCCTCTCTCTCTCCTTCTCTCTCTCTCTCTTTCTGTCTCTCTTTCTCTCCCTCTCCTTCTCTCTCTCTCTCTCTTTCTCTCTGTCTCTCTTTCTCTCTTTCTGTCTCTCTTTCTTTCTGTCTCTCTCTCTTTCTCTCTCTCTCTAATTATCCCTCGTTCTTTCTCTCTTTCGCTCT